>CAIGRK010197591.1:0-10644 GCA_903798315.1 Fraxinus greggii | reverse complement strand
ACTATCTTCAAAACTAGAATTAGAGGCATTGAAGAATCATCTTTGCTCCATTACTTCCTAGAAAAATTGAAGCAAGAATAAAAATTGGAATATAAAAGTGTATAGAAAATAAATACAATAAAGCACTCAGATTCAAAGATGCAGAGAATAGAAAAGATGAAACCTAACTGTGAAAGAAAAGTCTGCGAAAGAATCCAAGAAGGGAAAAATCGAAAACTAACCTTTTCGAGTTCTGAATATGCTGGAGAAGACCACAAATGGTAGATAATATAGAGTATAAACCTTATGTGGAATGAGAACACGAAAGAATCACATTTCACAAGTACTTGGTTGGGCAGCCATGGATTCTGGTGAAGGCGAAGCAGAGCATGGAGGAGAAGAGTTCCAGACTTCCAGACTTCTGAGGGAATGAAAAGGGAAAAATTGAACGCGTTTAATTTGGCCGGGTCTTTAAGTGTGGATTCTAGTTAGGTCAGGTCTTTAAGTGTGGTGGGATGTTGGGTTTGCTAACGCGAGTTTAATCCAGTTTGAACACGTTTAATCGCGCCTACTCGCGCACTGCGCCGCCTCGGCGATCAACAAAAAATTTTTTCAATCGCGCCTACTCGCGCACTGTGCCGCCTAGGCGATCAAAAAAAAATTTTAACCGCATTTTTACGCGCATATCACAAATTCGACGCGTTTTCAACGCGCACCGAGCCTAGGCGCGCCTTGGCGGCGCATTTTGGCGTATTTTAGAACACTGGTTTTAACTATATATTTTTCTAAAAATCACTATTCAAAACTCTTTTTTCTCAAAATAACGGCCAGGGCTTTTTACAGGTTATCTAAAGTGGTGGTAGCCTCATCTTAGATCTACCCTGGAAAATGTCCTCTTCCTCTTTAAAAGTTATATGTAAAAATCTTGTACGGTTGGAGTTTATTGATGACTGTCATGAATAGCTTGTATTGATGACTGTCATGAAAAGCTTGGATATTAATTATTAATCTGTACGACCTTCATAATACATTTTATAAGTTAGGAGAAATATCTTTGGAGTTTCTGGATTGAAAGAAAAAAAATATTCAATAACTGTGTTTTCTCCCAAAAATCTTTATGCAAAGTTTTTGAAGTTATACTAGTTGTGTTAAGTCATGTAATAAGCACGAGAAATCCAAAAATGAACAAGACTTCGAAATTGTTCTAACAGTGACGTAGTCTGGAAGTCAAGGAACTTTATGTAGAAATGCACGTAAACGAAATCCACAAAAGCAATTTTTGAAAATTGAGAAGAATTTGAAAGGGAGAGAAGAAATTAGAGATAGAAGTGGTTGGTATTCAATAATCAAAGTGTTTCTAAAACAAAGAGTTAACCCTCTACTTATAGGGGTTGAGCTAGAGGGCTTGACCGAGAGAAGACGAATGGGCTTGCCACTATGGACTAAATTGTAGGACCAACTGAGTTAGCTGGGACCTAATTATTTGTAGATTTTGAGGGAAATTTTTCTCAATCACGAAAATCACTTTCTTTTTTAAATTTTCTCTCACTTATTTATATTCGTATATTTAATTGGAAGTCATTGATGTAGTTCATTAACCGACTCCCTCTGTTGTTTTTGTTTTCGTTTTTTAATTCTGTGTGGTTCCTACTAATCTTCTTAATAATGCTGCAGTACAAACCGGATTCTCGTTATATGCCAACTAGTAGATTTTATTAGGAAGCCCTGTTTAACAAACCAGTATACTGTCAATATCATGTGCTTGTCCACGTTTCAGCATGCTATTATAATCCTAACTGATTTTCTGTTGTTTTAAAGGTATACCTCATATTAGATGAGTTCATACTTGCCGGGGAACTCCAAGAAACTAGCAAGAAGGTAAAAAATTGTAATCCATTTATTATGTTGCGCTGTTTCTTTGGTTTATATTTAGGTTGATCAATTTGAAATGGAATGCACTTAAGTTCTTAGTAGAACTTTAAATCCGTTATTTTTTACAAATTGTTAAAAAAAGTTCGCCTTGACAAATTTTGACATCATTGTTTTCAGGCAATCATAGAGAGAATGGGGGAATTGGAAAAGCAGGAGTAAAATTTGTGTAGCGGACTATTACGAATTGAGGACTCTTCTTGCCTTCTATTTTCATTTGCATAATGTATGCTCTGATGCTATAGGATCATTGTCGATGACATTCGCAATAATTTCGTTTGTGCAAGGATGTTTTGTATTCTTATGTCCAGAAATTGATGAGTGTATCGATTGAATGCTTGGGAACTTTCACTAGATTTGTGGACCGAAATTTGTACATCCATTTGACAAACTGCTATATCATGTTTGGTACGGAAGATTAAATTGCACGAGGCATTATAGAAAAAAGAAAAAGAGACTAGGATGTTACATAATATATTGTCTACTTCAATCTAATATTGCATGGTAAATATGCAGAAAAAAAAATTTGATGGCGAGAGTAAAATAAAGAGCTGATCTCTATCCCTGTACCACTCAAGTACACTTTCAAGTGCCACTTCTTCCTGCATCCATCTTGACGATCTAGTCACAAGTTTTTACTTCTTGGTGAGTGCAAGATTTGTCCCCAGGTCTACATTGAAAACTCATGCATTACACTACAAAAGGAGAAACAAAATAACTGGAGCTTACATTCAAAAAGGAGAAACAAAATAACTAGAGCAGACATGGAGGTTTAATACTGTCCAGTTACGATCTCTGGTCATTCAAAAATGGCAATTCAAATTTCGATTGATCCTTAGACTGAAATCAATACAAGGCATTCTGGACATACTCGGTTTGCACACAGACCAAACAATACGATAGACAAAATTTTAACTTTTGTTCTTCGTTACAATATGTCCTTTCAATCTAAGAGTTCCGTTAGACAGCTTCGAAAGAAAAAGGTAAATTATCGTCCCATTCCTTGATTTTGAGAATCAGAAGAATGAAATTTGAACAAGCCCGCATAAAAGCAAACAAAGTTCTCTGGATTCATGAGGATCGTCTCCTGTTAATGTTGATCAGCCACCGGCATCATGTTATTCTTCCACGTGTCTAAGAAAAAGATGCAGAATAGGCGTGAACACCAGAATAAATGTAGGATGATTCTCTCTTCTAGACACATTCCACAGGCCCGATTCGTAGGATCTTCAGTGATCAGTACTTAAATAAACTCGATCCACTTCAAAGGTGCTGATTGCAAAGTAATTGCAGTTGTTGTAAACTTTCAGGGTGAAATGCAGCTCCATTTCTTTCAAAGCCAGAAGGTAGGCGATTATAATGTCTCCTCACATTTGAAGGAGGTAGAGATGAATTACTGGCTATAATCTGCTGCTGCTGTGGTGGCGAAATTCCTTTATACTTCGAGTCGAGTGAAGAATGGAAACGTGGGAAGAGTGCCTGAGCATAGTTAAGCAAGGAACTTGAGTCTCTTCCTCCATTTCGCCAGTCGGGCAAATGAGGAGCGAGGAGTCCTGGATGGTATTGAGCTGGAAACTGACCCATCCATTTCTGCTGCTCATCCAACTCCAACTGTTGTCTTCCAGGAACTGTAGCATCTACATGTGAAGGGCCGGTATGTGTGTTGCTAAGGTATGGAGGTAGCTGTACCTGCATGAATAAATCAAACAGATAATGCATTGTCATTATATAGTCATCAATTAGAAGGTTATTCATAACAAAGTGCTATGCAATTGTAGCATGCATTTTTTCATTCTCTATCCACCGCAGACCATTTTAGATATAAAACTTTAGCAATTTTAAATACAAGATCAGTCAGTTAGCATCCAAAATCAAGTGTATCAGAGCAGGAAACAAAATAAATGCGAAAGCGTTGGAGTGTACAAAGCAAGTCACCTGCTGTGCTGCTGCAGTTGAAGGAAGGCCAGGAAAGGTAGAGGAATAACCGTTATGGGGCAGTGATAAAAGCATGGCTGATTGATTCTGCGGCTGCATGTATGGATTATGAAAATGTTTTAAAGCTTCATGACTGCGCCCTGTTATGTTGTTTCTATCACTGGAATCCACACCGCAACCACCAGCAGCCAATGACAAGAAATCAGAATCCTGCAAAGCCAGTAAACTTTCAGAAAATAAGAGAAAAAAATCAACCCCGATAGTGTTGAAAATAAACCCACCCGTTTCTGTGAAGTGCATAACCCAGATGTCGTAGAACCATGTTGCTGATCTTGAAGGAGCCTCTTACACGAAAGAATAGAAATTTGTGTATCTGCTGAATTCTTCTCAGCAGTAGAATGTGCCATATTGTTAAAAGAGGCAACACAGATTGAACCATTTATTGCATTTGTTTGACTGTCAACGCTCACGTTAGGCCCTAAATTCAAACCTTCATTCTGTGATGAGTGAGTGGGCTTCTCCTGTAACCCGTATTTTCTCTCTGATAGTTGCAGGACCTTAATGAGTCGAGTTATGTAAACATGGGCACAGCATTTCTTCCATGACTTCTTCAACTCGAAAGGAACTTGAGAATCCTGGCTCGTCAACCATTAAAGAAGGTGCACTTAAATATTCCATTTAGAAGTATGAATTGATTATAAGCTTAAACAATCTTAAATAATCTTTAAAAAGCACTTGAATACCTTTTCATTAGTAACACTATTTTCACAGGAACGAGGCCGAGTGGCATAATTTTTCTGGTCAAACCAAGCAGGAAGTTTGGTACTGGATGATCTGAAATTAATTGGCATGGGAAACGTCAATTCTTTCAGATAAGTTAGAAGCTCAAATTAATTTCAGGAAAAAAAGATTACTGTAGGCGAGATCCTTGTGTCTGGGAACTCAGAGCTCCTGTTGGAGACGAGCCAGTCCATAAAGATAAATCTAGGTTGGAAAACCAAAACTTATGTGAATACATAGAAATGGATGCCCACACAAACGATATAAACAAAATCCACTTCCAAGCACTACTCACGCATTCATATGTAAAAATGATCATTGAATTGAGAATTTACCGTTACTTTTTTTTGCAGTGAAAGTATGGTGGTGCATGGCATTTTGTATTCCAACCTGAAAAACCACCAAGCCACCATCTTAATCATACATTACTTACTAGTGAGACACAGGTCGACCCTGAATTTTTAAAGCATACCTGTTCTAGCATATTTGGCAATTCACCACTTGGAGTCGTATCAAGATTTGAAATCTTTAGCCTGTCATATGTCAACGCAAGTCTAAATAACAAAATAGGAGCCGATAAAGATATTAGGGGCGACGGGAGAAAAGGATTGGCTACACACATGGGCATTAGACTTGGCTCCAATCGAACACCAGAAGCATCGGTGGTGGATGACTCCTTGTTGAATAACAAGTTGGATTGTGTAGCATCACCTGGAGAGTGGAATTTGACAACTTGTACCTTCGACTCTGTCAAATTTGGTGAAAAATAAGCAGCCTCCAAAATGACTCTTGTGCTAATTTTCTTAGACGCTTCTGGAGGTGTTGAAATTGCAACATCTGTTCACAGTGGCAATTAGTAAGGTAAAAAAGCAATTGAAGTCATAGAACAGAACAATGTGGCAACAAAGTAATACTAAAACAAACCTTTGGGCGCAGGTTCTGAACTCTTTGCTTGCTGCAAAGACGAAGACTTTGCTTCTGAAGTTTCACCATCTAATCCGAGCTTCTTAGTCTTTGTAGCGTCTGGGACCATATTGGCCAAAGCATACAAGGTCTCTGCCACTTCTTCCTCATCCTTGGTGACAAGTTCCTCTTTCTGCAAAAAGCAATTCCATCAATCATATTAAGAGACTGCTCAATTTTCTTTACTCCCTTTTGGGCAAAAAAGACTCGGTATAGTTTGAAGTTTCTGATATCGTCCTGTCTTACCATCTTCAGTTTGGATTTCTTTAAACCGTCTTTTCTATGCAAATCAACTTCGCTAGACACGTGATTCAGCTTCCTAGAACTTGGCAGAGGTAGAGAGATGGATTCATGGGCTCGCTTCTTTGTGGCTGCAACATTTAAAAATACAATGATCTGAAACCATCTTATGAACTCTTGAGCAATGACTATCTATCTCCTAAAATGCGTCTACTGTCAAATGAAAAATCATAATGTTAGCCAGACAATTAATATTTGGTTAGAAGAAGAAATACACATTTTGTCAAGCTTATACACCAATGTCAAAATTGATAATTCAGCATTCGAAGAAAAAGTAATCAAAGAATTTTCCAAGGATAAGCAAAAATATAGATGCCCAAGAGATTACGTTGAGAGGCATACCAAAAACCATTCCTAAAATGGAACTGAAAATAACCTAAAAGGGCAGAGTAAATAACTGAATCGGGCACCGGACCATGGGAATTGGTTATCCAATTCCAAATGCATGATCCAGGTACCAAAACCGACCTCTAGAATCAATTCCGACTGCTAAGAAAGTATATAATCTGAAACAAATATCTCTCACTTGATCATAGTGATATAAACAATTTTCTTCTGAGTTCAAAGCTCAAGGTTCGTCTAAAGAAAATAAAGCTTGTCAAAATTTCAAATTCATATAATTATTAAGTTTTTAGGTAGGTGCAGAGTACATTAATACCTCAGGAAAAGGAAAAAGCAACATAAAGAATCTTCCATAGCCACAAAAGCAAGAAAAGTAAACTTCTATCCCAACAACAAAGCATAGTATAAAATAAAGGGAGTGAGAACTTCAGGGAAGACCCTCCGCGCATAACCCGATCCAAACAGCGGGATCTGTTCAATCTTTTCCATTTAACACAAAACTACATCTCCAATCGATAACAAAGCATCTAAAATATAAAATTTTTACATGGTAATGGACTAATATATACCTGACCGTAGTTTTCGAGGAACTACACCACATTCATCAAGAAACTGCAGGAAACAAAATTGTGAAAACAAATTGTAAATTTGTTCAAATACATATTAATTGATTTCATTCAAAAGCTCATCATAAATAATTAAATTACCTTGCCATGGATTTTGTATTTCTTGCTAATACTGGAACAGAGCTGAAACTCTTCTTCTCCTTCACAACCAACAGAACCCATTTCACACTCTTTCTCTACTTAAAATTCCTTACTTCTCGTAATCTGAACCTTCAAAACTGAATACTTCAAGAAGATACAGCCCAGAAGAAGAAGAGATATAAAAGAGAAGAATACAATGAGACACGTAGTTTATGAAAAGTAATCATCGCAAACACTAACAAACAAGAATATATACAGAGAGAGACAAGAACCCCCTTGATGGCTTTTTGTTGTTTAGTAATCGTAAATAAAATATGAAATGTGGGATCTTTTAGTAATTCTGGAATAGTTTTCCAGATAGGAATTTGATAATCATACCCAGAAATGCTCGACACAACCGACCGGTTAATGATGGCCCCCTACACAGAGGCCTCTAGTTCTCGGTGTTGGCACCTTCTGGGTTAATAATAACAAATCACAATAAAGACAGTGACACATGGGATTCACTTGAAAGCTGCTTTAAAGGTCGAAATTTCTTCCAATCCTAAATCCAAAAATGCATTCGGATCTTTAATTTCTCTCTTTACCTAAAAAAAATCTTTAAAAAATAAAAGAAATTTCAGGATTTTTGTGAACAATAGGTGGAGAAAATCAGAAAAAATGCAGAATAATTAAGGGGGAAGTATAAACCTGCATATTTTATAAAGAAGTGTAAGAAATATTAGTTTATAGGTACTAAAGATGAAGTACTACTACTGGTAAAGAAGAAAGAGAAGGTAGGTTTCTTGAAAAAGAAAGGAGTAAAAAGTAAAGTAACGTTCAGAGAATCAGGTTCTTCTTCACTTGATAAAAGGACTATCCGCAGAGAGAGATGGACAATGCACGGATTTCACAAGAAAAGCTAACACAGGAGATTAATGTGAGAGAGAGAGGTAAAAAATGTTAATAGTAATAAAATTCTTGGAAAATTGATCACAAGATATCATTCAAAATACTCAAAAAATGGAAAAATCTTTCTTGCTGATCTGCATTTAATGACATACTTTAAAACAATTCTAAGTACCCATTTTTCAGTGAAATCTGAAACGAGAAAAGTATCTTACTTCAACCAAAAGAGCTCAAAAAACACATAATTGATAATTGATGAAAAACTCATAAACCGATACGAAAATTCAAAGTTTCAGATTACCTTTATTTCTTCACCACAGAAATCAAAAACACAGTGAGAGAGGGGATAATCAGTATTGACATCTGTATAAATTTTTGGAGTAATAATGGAAGAGTAAAAGGCAATTCATATCCTTTAGTTGCCAGAAGAATCAAGAACCACTCTATATCATAATTACTATACACTAACAGACTCTGAAAATTGCAAATGCACACTCTATTCGTGTATTTCTGTGTGCATAAAGTGCAGATTTTCAGAAGATCACTCTCTCAACTCATTCCTTAACAGACGGGAAAAATGAAACTGCCAATGCTTATATGCTTGAAAAATGAATAATCGCATTGAGCATAAATAAAACGATTAAACGTTTTGTACCTGTCAATAATGACGTCATCTTATGATCGACGGCTCTTGTTCTGTGAGGCTCACACCCGTTAGATAGAAAATTAGACAAGGAGATTCCACGTGTCAGTCAGATAGGACGGAGATGAGGTGTAACCTCTCTTCGTTGCTTTCCATGCATGTATGATGAAGCGGACGGCTCTGAGCCGAACGTGGTAGAGATAATGTAAACGCTGTCAGCTGAGCTAAGTTTATTCGGCTGAATAACACACGCACCGAGGAAAACGGGAATTGAAATAAGCGTCGATTTAAAGTAGAATCGCGTTGATTATTTGGAGATGGCGATGATTACTTTGATTCTTGTTTATGCGGCTTGGCGTGAGAGTCATGTCTGCTGCGTGTCACCGGATTTTATTCTCTAGGGTGAAATTACAATCTTGACCTCATTTCAATAGCTAGTCTAGAGAAAAATATGGTGGTCAAGATCATGTCCAATATTTACTAGATGTTTCGCCCAGTGAGCTTTAAAAGAAGGTAAAAATTACTTTCAATCAGGTATAAAAATGAAAAGATAAAAATTTAAAATATTTTTTTGTCAATTAAAGAGTAAAAATTCGACTCTAGTCGATAGTATCTTGGTTAGAGGTCGACTAAGATTAGTTAGAGTTATTTTAAATAAAAGAATTATTTTATAAGTAACTCTTATTTTCTTATAAAAATAAGTGACTTATTTTGACTTTATAAATTTATTTAAATGGATTTTCATCAACAATTCTAATGCTTATTTATTAGATTGCACCTAATATATAAGTCATAACAACAATTTGGTACTAATATAGTATGATACAATGTTTTTCTTTATTATAAATGACAAAGACATTGATGAAAAAAGAGGGATCATCCTTAAATAATGTTTGGATTCACATGAGATGAGAAAGATTACTTGATTCTTAATCAAAAAAGATAGGCGGTTGTGACGTAGATATATATGTAGTAGACAAGAATTAATCGAGTGATAGAATCGAGTAAATACTTATTTCTTTCAAATTTTATCTAGATGAGAAGAATTGAAACTTTAGATCAAATTTGACGCTATCAATTATATAAATAGGAAGGTTACTCTTATCAACCATCTGGCCAATCATTTAAGGAATTTGTTTGAAAATGAATAAATCAAATCAAACTACAAATAATAACCCATCCATAGTTGATAGAAATGTCACCTCAATGAAAATGGAATCATATGTACCAATTTATTTCCCCTAGAAGAGACTAAATTCTGGAGTGCTCTATTGAAATATTCTATGTAGGGGTGAGTTGAATTGGGTCGATTTTTGCCTCAATCCAAATCCAATTCAACATGATCGGTTTGATCAGAATTTAACCTAATCAAACCCGCATATAGGTTCCAACCTAACCCGACCAACATAACCCAATCAAGTATCGGTCGGGTTGGGTTGTGTTGGTCGGTTTCGGACGACTTGTCAATAAAAATTAAAGTCATCCAATTTTCTATTATACTANATGTACCAATTTATTTCCCCTAGAAGAGACTAAATTCTGGAGTGCTCTATTGAAATATTCTATGTAGGGGTGAGTTGAATTGGGTCGATTTTTGCCTCAATCCAAATCCAATTCAACATGATCGGTTTGATCAGAATTTAACCTAATCAAACCCGCATATAGGTTCCAACCTAACCCGACCAACATAACCCAATCAAGTATCGGTCGGGTTGGGTTGTGTTGGTCGGTTTCGGACGACTTGTCAATAAAAATTAAAGTCATCCAATTTTCTATTATACTAAATTCGAATAAACAAGATCAAATAGTAAGTAAATAAATAAATAAAAGTATCTATTATCTTATTCAGTCATCATTAGCCGAACCTGAAAAGAACAAAGTTTGTTTAACATAACATAGAAAACTTATACTACATTTCTTGTGAGAAGGACAGTAAGCTCATTCTCTAAAATGCACCAAGGTAATTACAATTATACAATTTGCTCGTACTTTTTAGATTCCTTTTACTTTTTAGGCATTTTATTTCCTTCCTTTTTTTTTTTTTAAAGTAGAGGGTTGGGTTGGGTGATTTTATTCGGTTTTTATGAGTTAGCCCATAACCCAACCCACCCACACACCCAACCCACCCAACCCTTGTAAAAACAACAAAAAAATCGACCCAAACCGATCAGTTTGGGT
>CAIGRK010197585.1:0-13260 GCA_903798315.1 Fraxinus greggii | reverse complement strand
CAAGCCACTTGACTTTACGTTTCCGCCGCACGTCGCACTTAGGCGACGTGTAAGCATGCCTTTTAGAATACTAACTAAATATTACTTCTATGAGCATCAGTAATTGGGGAGGGACATGTTATCAGTTATGGTTGTCAGATTCGATCCGGACAATGCAGCGGGTCTCGAGCCGTTGGTTCAATCGGTGATCCAGTGGTTTAAGCGTGTGTCAATTTTCGTCAAATATGTTATTAACTATTTTTATTTAATAATAAAATTTTGACATTTTCTACCACCATCTAAGCCCATGTTTGGTGGTCATTTTTTAGGGAAAAAATTGTTTTAAATATTAATTTTTTGAAAAATGTGTGATTAAAATATATGAAAAAGTTTTGGATATATGTGTAAAATATTTTATTGTGTGAATGTATGAGTTGAAAATGAGTATGTAGAAAAAAATTAAAATAATGGGAAACAAATTGAGGTTAAATTAACCGTATGTTATTTTGGTGACTAAAGACACATCTGTATGTCAAAATTCAACAAATTCTAGATCATATATAGTGAAATGTGCATTTGTAAATTATCAATACAAAAATTAAAAATGAAAGGAAAAAATGAAAGTCAAGAAAAATATAGAAACAAAAATATTTTGTTTTTGAGAGATTTTTTTAAATTAATTTTTTTCCATGATTATTTTTAATTATACATTTTATGAGATTGATAATTTTTCTTTATGTTTTAACAACATATTCATCAAAAAATATTTTTCATTGGAAAAAATCTCTCCTAAAAACGCTTAAATGCCTAGAAAATCAATATTAACATTTTTCTTTCGGACAAGAATTCAAATTATTGGTAATTGGCACACCCCTAACCTTTGGTTTTATTGTGTAATACCCTCATATACCTTCATGTCGACAGACAACCTCCCTATATGACATTTTCTTCGTGAAATAAAATATTTTCTTCAATTTCTCAATAAAGTTTTATAAAATGACATATATATCATTCTCTTTAAACAAAACAAGAAAAAAATAAAGAATTAATTGTAATTGTAGTCCCAGATTCTTTTTTAAGAAAATACAAACGAATCCCAAATAAATAATTAAAAAATTAAATGGAAGTATAAATTAGTTTATATTTTATTTTGAAAAATAAATAAGTAATTTTTTTAAATTTTATTTCTTTTATTTATAATATTATCGACGTATAAGTTAATTTTTACCTACTATTTTATTTTCAATGAATTTATTTGTAATTAGTATATATTTTATGTATGCAAATCAAATGAAAGACAACAATATCATCAATTATATTATTAAAGATTATCAATAGTTCTTCGATGAAGGCAAAAAGAGAGAAGTTTGGTCAATAATATCAATTGTTTCTTTGTCGAACTTAGCGATCAAAGAACTATTGATAATCGTCGATAACATAATTTATGATATTGTTGATGAATAAGATAAAAAATAACTTATACGTCGAAAATATTATAAATAAAAGAAATAAAATATAGTAAAAGATTTATTTGTTTGATTTAATATTTTATATAAAATAGAAAAACTCACTTATCATATGTATATTTAATTTTTTTAATAATTATTTATTTGGAATTGGGTTTAATTTTTTTGTAAAAAAAATTGAGACTATAATTGTAATTATTTATTTATAGTTTTTTCTTTGCTTTTTTTTTTATTTAAAAAGGAGTGTATATTTGTCGTTTTTAATGCTTTATTTAAGAAAAAGGAAGAAAATGTCATATGGGGGATTTTCCACTAAAATGAAAGAGTAGGGGTGTATTCCACAATAGTGGACAAGGTTAGGGATGTTTGCGCTAATTATCCTGTTCAAATTATTTACCAAACGAAGAAACACACACTCCAAAGCTAACAATTTTGAACCAATAGGAATCAAGATTTGATACTACTCGATCCTCGTCACACCACTAGTTTACATAGAGGCCGTCAATTTCAGTTGAGAAAACACAACCTAGCACATTAATGACCGTGGGATCTGTATATGGGCCACATCGGGGATATTAAATCTTCGCCGTCGATCATACAATAATATCCAACCTCTTCTACTCCTATATATACACGTTATCCGCGTTCTAGTTCGAACTTTACAAACGCTGCCCAGAGGAAGGCGAGAGAGAGAGAGAGAGATTTCAGTTCGAGAGGTGAGTTACCGTATTTATACTTTATTTCAATTTCAATTTGGTATAATTTATTTGAATTCAATTGACAAAGCTTTTCTTAAACATAAATGCGTGTATATGTACCCAGATTCGGATTTGATCGATGATGATTTATGATTTCATGGATGCTTAGGGTTTTTTTCCCTTGATGATTAGTGTTTTCTGTCGATGTACGGGTGTTAGTTGTTTGATTTTATGGATCTTTGTTTTTCTACTTCATTTTTGTGCCCAGATTTTTTTTTTTTCTTTTTAACAGGGTTCTGTTGAAAGAGGGGTTTATATGATCTAAAATTAGGTTTGTGGCTTTGAGTTGGTTGATATCTTATGAATGTCGTGTTTGACAATTTTATGATTTTTAGCTTTGATCTGTTACTTTTCCCCTCACCGAATAAAGTAGTGGTTCTTAGCCTACGGGATGTCCCTCAAAGATTTTAATAAATTTTAATGTCAATTCATTAAAATCTAGGTGTCCCCAACTCAGGTTTTAATGAATTTTAATGAAATCTTTTAAAACATAGTTATTTAACTCATGGATTTATAAGGATTTCATTAATAGAGGTATGTTAAAAGATTTGGATGGATCTCAAGCTTATATAACAAACTCGGATAAAATTTAGGTGTCTTAATTACTTGTGGATTTATAAGAATTTCATTAACACGAAGATTTTAAAAGATTTGGATGGATTTTAAACTTAAAAGTACATGTAACAAACTTAATTGAAATTTCACCATTTTTTAATGAGATTCTTATATATTTTGTGAAAATATATTCAAATCCACAGAATTCATTAGAATTTATAATTTTTCAAAATTCATCAAAATCTTATTTGAGGACACCCCCTAGTTTGGATCTAAAATTGATCTTGAGAGGACTATTTTTTGGGATGACTAACATTGCAAAATTTTTATGATGCTTGGTGTTCATGCTTCAGCCAAATTCTATAAAGCTGGAGTTATTTTCCGGATCAAGATTCCTTTGAGATTTTAAACTTGATGCATTGTAATGGAAGTCTAATTTAATTCATGGATTACTCTTTGCTATTTAGTTTTAGTAGGGTTTCTTTATGAAAATTTTTACAATTGAGATTTTCTCATGGTAATTGTGCATAGATGGCTCGTACCAAGCAAACTGCTCGTAAGTCTACTGGAGGAAAAGCTCCCAGGAAGCAACTTGCTACTAAGGTATGTGTAGCTTGCTAGCCTATTTATTAATTTGTGCATCTATGTGCGTTCTGTTAGGCAAATTTGAACTATTATAGTTTCTTTATATAGGCTGCCCGTAAGTCTGCCCCAACCACTGGTGGAGTGAAGAAGCCTCACCGATACCGCCCTGGTACTGTTGCTCTTCGGTAAGTATTCCATTACTTCAATTACTTGTTAGACTTCCGTTGATGTCCTGGTGGTTTATGCTTATTATATAAATGTTATGATACAGTGAAATTCGCAAGTATCAGAAGAGTACTGAATTGTTGATTAGGAAGCTGCCTTTTCAGAGGCTTGTTCGAGAAATTGCCCAGGATTTCAAGGTAAATTGATAATGTGAACTTTGCTTTTTTTGTCCATAAATTTTAAATAGTATGATCTTAATTTACTGCTAAGCTCATTTTTAATTGATTGCTTGTTCTGTGGTTGCAGACTGATCTGCGTTTCCAGAGCCATGCAGTTTTAGCACTCCAGGAGGCTGCAGAGGCTTACCTTGTTGGTCTATTTGAAGACACCAACCTATGTGCTATTCATGCCAAGCGTGTTACTATCATGCCTAAGGACATCCAGCTGGCTCGTAGGATTAGGGGTGAGAGGGCTTAGATTGACTAGTTTCTATTGCTTAGGTTTGGTGGTGGTAAATGGTGGCTGTGTTTAGTTTTATCTTCATTAAGTGTTAAATAGGTAATATGTGCTTACTAAACTCTAGTAGATCTCAATGGTGGTTTTGGAGAAGAACTTGGCTGGATGCTGGTGATGTGTGCTGTAATGAAATTGGTAATTGTGTTTTGGAATGCAAATGTGACATTTAGTGGTGGTGTTATTTATATTTGTGAACTAATTTTCTGTTTGTTTGCCATCACACTGCTTGAGTTAAGCTGTGTAAGATATGTTGCATCTTATATAGTGAATTTGTTTAAAGTATTTTGGAGGTCTTAGCTTCTCTCAATTGTGTTCTGGATTTGATATTTGAAATTTACCTTTTAGCTACACCATCTCACTTCCACCTCAGTAAAAAGGTAAAAAAATGTTACCCACCCATGTGTTAGTTGTCGGTGGGGGTTTGTTCATGAAGCATAACCCTGAAAGCCTTTAGTGGCTTTTGAAGTTCCTTCATTACGATGGCAGAGAGATGGATGGCTGTCAACCTGAAGATTCTGCACGGATAAACGTTAATAGTTTTACTTATGAACTTTTCTTTTCGGATGGCTGTAATTTGTGCCTAAGTCTGTTGTATGCAATAAAATGGCATATTTGAGTTTAGCTGAAAATTGGAAGTTTTTCTGGGTTAAATTTTAAAGGGTAAATTGTGACTGCCTTTTGCACTTCTACTCGTTACTTTTGTCTACGGGTATCACTATTCCTCAATATTTGTTTCTTTGCATTACTATCCTTGAACCTTTTCTGTTCTCTGTGATGGTTGCAGTCCAAATTTTACATTAAGCTTACATTAAATGTTCAGTTTGTCCTTTGGCTCAAAAGTGAACAATTCAACATAATAATCCACAAATATTTCTTCCATTAATCACCATTCCAATATTCGTACTAATATGTGCATCTTCCATTAGTGATTACATTTGACTCTTGTTTCATATAATGAAACCTGGAACCATGGAACAATTAAAGAGGGGTCATTTGTGGATTTATGTTTCTTATCTAAATTATTATAGAATTAATCTGAAAATTATTCTGGCCTGCAAGTGCTGGATTCGGTGGTGGTTAAACGTTTATAAATATTGAATCATTTTGTATGTGTAGAATAAATATATAAGTTGTAGCTTCTAAGCGTGGTTTAAAGATGATATTTGACTTGTAAGTTTGACAGATATTTACCAAACATACTTTAATAAAGTTGTTGAGGAAGATGATGCAAGTTTTAAGGGATATTATACCATTGAATTATCAACTCATGCGCTGTAGGCAAAATTCAGTAGGCAGTCACTGAAATTCACATTCCGTGAATAAAAATTCAGGATAATTATTCAAGTTTAGCTTTAAACAAAAATATCGTAGAACTGGATTGAACAATTAAAATAACAATTTCGCTCCAATCTCCCATTCTTATTTACATTGAATTGTCAATGTCTTTTCACCATCTATTATATTTGTTGACTTTTCTTTGTTTAGAGCAAAGAAACATCTTGGGGATGCATGTGTATAAGAAGAGAAATGACTATCACTTGAAGACAAGTCGACAAACCTTATGCAACTAAAAATAAATACGGGTGACTATAATGCAACTCCATCAATAGGTTGATGATTAATTGTGCAATTTATACCCATTTATACTTCTTTCCCCAACTTCGTTCCTTGACATTTCTCCTCAATATTTACGTTTTTATATATCTTTGAAAGTTGGAGCTCATCGTCGTCAAGCATAAAAATGATAACGTTAAAAATACAAAAGGAGTATAGGTTAGGGACGTGTATGAAATTTACCTTTAGGGATTGTTATGTCGTTTCTCCTCTTCTTTTGCTTAGCCCTTAAAGAGCTTCGATGCATAGACCTGGCATAGCGAAATCAGCCTTTGTAAACTTTGACTGCCAAGATCGCATAAGATAGCTTTTAATTGTGAGTTGGTTGTTTATCCTTTTTCCGTTCATTCATTTATGTTTTTAGGTAATATGAATGTATATTTTCGATTGGGGATTTAACTGTCTTTGAGTTTAAATTCAAACCTGGTGATAGACCCTAGGTTCAATTCTGGTTTGCTATTTGATCTATTGACATAGTTGGAACAAATTATTTATTTTAGATCTTTCTGGTCTGTACTCTTACGATTTTGAATTGCATTGTTCTTGTAAGCCAATCTCCAACCCCTTTTCTGTTTATACAAGCTAAGAAATATTAACATTAATGAGTTCTAAGAACCCCAGTTATTCATGAATGGCCGTTCATTTGCATCCGCTGTAACCATTGGTTAAGGGATGGGGTTGAGCAATTTACTAATAATTTTCATCTCCTAATTGTGGTTTCTGCTGCAAATATCGTCAAAATAAGCATCCCTATGGAAATATGGAGCTTTGTGTCACTAACATATTGTGGCATTGCACACTTTTCAGGTCAGAAGTAAAAACCAATTGTTACTTATTCCATCGCATCTTTGAGTAGACTTGTTATCCGAGATATTTATAAATTTCCTGAAGCGAGATTTGCCTGATTTGCTTTTGCAAAATATGGCAGAAATCTTCAGCCACACGGCATGTAGGCAGTTGTTACAAATGTTATTTGCTATAATCTTCTTTCATATTTCTGAGTACGTTCTAGCAATTGCCATTCATGGGAAAATGAATGTAACTCTCAAGTCTCTTTTAGTAAGCAAACACTATCTCCTGGCCATGATTTGTTCGGTACTAGAATACATTGTTGAAATTTATTTCTTTCCGGGGTTGAAGGAGCACTGGTGGATAAGCGATTTGGGCCTTGCTTTGGTTGTTATTGGTGAGATTATACGAAAGCTGGCTATAGTAACTGCTGGAATGGCCTTCACTCATCTTATAAAAAGATATCGTGAAGACCATCATAAATTGGTAACTCATGGAATCTATAGATATATTCGGCATCCAGGTTATTGTGGCTTCTTCATCTGGTCCGTTGGAACTCAAATAATGCTTTGTAATCCTTTATCCACGCTTGCATTTGCATTAGTTGTTTTTCGTTTCTTTCAGCAACGGATTCCATATGAGGAGTATTTCTTGCGGCAGTTTTTTGGTTCAGAATATGAGGACTACTCTAGACGGACTTCTTCTGGGATCCCATTTCTCAAATGATGTTCTATTGAGTTGTTTTGGATATCAGCGTCATGTTTGTATCTTGTAAAGATCCTTACCCATTCTAACTGAGATATAAAAAGCCGGTTTGGATGGTGATTTTTATTTAATTATGGGAGCTTGTCACATATTTGTTTTTCCATTATAAGTTGATTAGGAAACTGAAATAAATAGACTAGTTTTACTTTTTCTCCTCTGTCCCATTTTTGAATAACTGTCTGTAAATGGCATTGATGATGTCCTGTGTTGACTTCGTGAAAGATTTATTTATCAACTTGCATATGGTCGGATGGAGATTGTGTTTACAGGAAATTTTTACTTTGATGATAAGTGAGTTTCATCTTAAAGATCCATTTTGAGATAGTGTATCAACTTGCTGATGAAAATCATTGTGGACTGTTGCCTGATATGAGGTGTAAGTTCAAATTAAGGAAAAATGACACAATTCGGGAAGTTTGAGTCTTGATGAGAACATAATGAATAAGTTTATATCTGGTTAGAAACACTGGCCAGCAGTCTAGGGCTAGATCGAACCGAACTGGACTGAATTGAACCGAGCGGTTCTTTTAAATTAAATACCCGAAATCGAAAATCGACGGGTTCGGTTCGGTTCTCGATTTTAGACATAAAACCGAAAAATTGAATAAGAACTGAATATCTCTAATTTTTTTAATTTTTTATTTTAAATAAGTCAAATTATTTTATTTTTTTCTAAACAAATTTGCTAACTAATTAATTTAACTCAAACTTAAAATATGATTTTACTATTTTCAATTTTCAGATAAGTTCAACTTAATCAAATTGACCTAAATTTTACCCAAATATCTTATTCTATCATAATGTCATTTTTGCCGTTCTATTATTGTGAACTCGTTATCTTTCTTTTCTTTTGATTTTAACTGTGAAATCTATGAAGAACTCAATAAAAAAATGTGCAAAAGATATCTGCAAATTGGACTACGTTATTTTGTAAGAGTTAAGATTGAACATGTCATAGTTCAATTAATGTGGCGTTATTGTAAATATAAAAAAATTAATTATTGTATGGAACCCGAGAACCGAAACGAACTGAACCAAATAGAACTGAATCTGAACGGTTCTATAATTAAATTTGGACCTGACGATTCCAATTACTAAATATCCGAAAATTTCAGTTCTCTTCAGAACCATGTCCAGCCCTAGTTAGCACTGGATGTGTAAGAACCCAGGATATCATGAGTATCTTGTGATGATATGAACAGATGGGATGGGAATATTAAAATTTGCTATTCTGTGTTGAAGGATATTGTCAAGGGATGCAAGAATGAAGAAAGGAGATGGGTGTCTTAGATTTAGATAACATAAATGGGAGGAAATTCGTTTGGTGCTGTGTTATAATTTCATTGAATTATTAAAGTCATGCTTGAAATATAAACAAAATGTGGAGTTCGGTGATGATATCCATTCATATGTCTTTGCCTTATCATCTTATTCTTACCTTGAATAGAGAATTATAGCATCTGTTTGAGCCCTATTTTTTCAAGAATACAATTTTTCAAAACTCATTTTCAACCAATATTCTCCCATAAAATAATTGTATACGTATTTCTTGAACTTTTTCTTATTTTTTAATCACGCATTTTACAAAAAATTACTATCCTATAATACAATTTTTCTCAAAAATGGGAATGGGGATCAAATCGGGGCATAATAGCATATTAGGTAGAATTCTGGGTCTGGCCTCGAGTCTGACTCCGTTAGTTGAATGAAGTCAAAGAGTGTGAGGCTTCGTGGAAACTAGCCATTTTCTTGGTGAAGATCAACTAGGTCATGAGATATTATTGCCTGGTTCACTTGTTTCCTGCAGAAATACATCTCAAATTGGAAGTACACCGGACGGAATTTGCAGTCTACAATTTTGTTCAAAAAATACTTTAGAATAGACCCGCTGGCGCATTTATGATATTATGTAATTTTTTATAATAAGATCCTGTTTGACACTCATTTTAATTTCATTTTTAAAATTATTTTTTTCTTCCTTCATTTCTATCGCACATTATCCAAATAAAATAATATTACACACAAATATAGAACTTTTCATCACTTTTCCACCACACATTTTCCCATCAATCACTATTTCAAAAATTCTATTCTCATTTTAATGGGATTCAAACATACATATATAAGTGATATCGGTTATACTTTTCAGAATCCAACCCGAACTAAGTGCAAACATGGTAGCTATTTATAACTTTTGTTTACAATAATTAAAGAAACTTAATCACAGCTCAAAAACATTTAGAAAATATAGCACCTATTTAGTTTGGATAAATAATAGATTTTTAGTAAATTTTGATAAAAATTGATGAAATATGTAGTTGAAAATTTGATAAAAATCGTGGATTTCATAAAATATATAATTAAAAATAAGTTTCCAACAATATATATTTTGAAAAATGAGGATCACACGTGGACTCAGTGACATTAAAATATTAATTCAAGCATAAACACAGAATGTCAAACCTCATACCCCCACAAACTATACTAACTTGGGCTCTGCTATATGTCCCGGTTCAATGTTAAGGGCATAAACAGTGGCGCCGCCTTGTCATTGAACCGGGCATAAGGTTTTGTCCTACTAACTTTTTAATTTATTTTACAGGAGCTGGCGCCACTGTTTATACCCTTGAACGGGGCATAAGTTTTTGTCCTACCAACTTTTTAATTTATTTTACTTCACTTTCTCTGTCATATTCTTCCACAATCCCCCTCTTTTCACTTTTGCCGTTACGACAGATTGCCTCAAAAATACCCGCCAAATTCGGACTCCACAGAAATCTGGTTTTTTTTTTTCCCACCCCCCCAAAGATAGTAACGGATATTAATTGCCGAGGAATCACCATAAAAATACGTAGTAACAACATGTTACGCTCCAAATCAAGGTAATAACAGGCGGTACTACTTGTATCCTATTTTTCTGTATAATTTTAAGACCATCAATATTTTCATGGCATGTTCTGTGCTGTTTACAGAGATTTTATCGGACTTTGTTTGTTCGCTATATGGGTTTTATTTTCTTTGATGGGCATTTTACCTTTCACACGCAATTATTAATTTAATGTTATATTGTTATAATGTTTGTGTTCATCGGTCTTTTCTATAACCCTTTTTGCATCAAATCTTTATAGAGGGAGTGGTGCTTTAGTCTCTCAAATTGATTCAAACGCCCTTAAAATCTGTTGATGAGTAACCTTCCAAGGTATTGTATTGAAACATTTCTAATGATATTTGTTTTTTAATCCAGTTTTTATTGAATATTGATGACGTGATTTTGATTTTAATGTAGCATTGGATCAAGAAAGTTCTGATAATGCAGCAACCAATGGGGCAGCTCGAGGCAGAGCTGCAACGGGTTAGGGAAAAATTGAGCGTTGTCGAGATAGAAAGAGATCAAGCCCTTGATGAAATTAGAAGGGTAGAAAGAGAGCACGCTCGTGATGAACTTAGAAGGGCTAAAGAAGCTCAGGAGGCAAATGCTGAAGCATTGTCTCCCGAAAAGGCTAGAGAATTAATGATGGAGCTCAAAAGATTGAAGGAACTGCTATGTAATTCACAAGAAGAAATGAAGGTTAAAGATGATAAAATTGAGTTTTTAGAATCGGGATTTGGAAAGGCAAAACAGTTAGAGCTTGAATTGGCAGAGAGAGATGCATCTTTAGATGCGATGAAAGAGTCGGAAGTACAGATGACAGATTTTCTGTCTGAAAGCAAGAAAAGAATTCATGAGTTAGAAATAATCCAGTGTAAAGAACTACAGGACACGAAGAATGAACTTGAAGAATCGAAGCATGAAATCACTTCTCTTAATAAGAAGATTGAGTATTTGGAAAATTTGGCCAGGGAAAATATTAATGTTAGTGCCAACAGCGATTCTGGTGAAGAAGAAATTAAAGATCACGAGTCCCAGCTCCAGAGGATGGAGAATCTGGCTCATGCCGAAGAAGGTGTGAAGGAAGCTCCATTGAAGGCAAAGAGTCCTCTTGATGAGATGAAACTGCTCAAGAATGAATTGAAATTGGCCATTGAGGCAGAAGAAAAGAGCGCAAAGGCCATGGAAGATTTAGCATTGGTGCTGAAAGAAGTTGCTACAGAAGCCAATCAAACAAAGGAAAAACTCAATAATTCACTTATGGAACTTGTGCAAGTAAGAAGTGAAGCAGCAGGACTTAAAGCAATGGTGCAGAGCACCGAGGAAAGGTATCAAAAAATTTTGGAAGAAGCTAAACAAGACGCAGATTTACACAGAAATACTGCAGATAGACTGAAATTAGAAGCTGAAGAGTCACTTTTGGCTTGGAATGGGAAAGAAATGGGGTTTGTTAGCTGTATAAAAAGAGCTGAAGAGGAAAATGCTATTCTGCAACATGAATGCACTAAACTCAGGGAGTCCCTCAAGGCTGCTGAGCATACAAGTAGGGTAGCAAGGGAAGAAATGTTCAAATTGAGGGACATTCTTAAGCAGGCTATTAATGAAGCTAATGCTGCAAAAGCAGGTGCAGGCATTGCCGTAGATGAAAATTCTCAACTCAAGGATTGCCTTTCCGAGAAAGATGATGCCTTACTTTTTCTTACTCGAGAGAATGAACGTCTTAGAATTAATGAGGCTGCAGCTCGTGAGAATATGAAGGAGTATAAAAAGTTGCTTTCTACTGCGTCAACAGAATTGAAGATTGAGGATAAGGAGCATTACATAATGCTGAAGCCACCAGATTCAGTTGACCAGGAACATGAGGATGAGAATCTGAACAGCACTTTCAGCTTCAATCTTGAAGACTTGAAGTTTATGAATGAACCTGAAGATGCATATGGAAGAGATTTAGATGAAGATCCTGAGAAGGCAGAGGCCCTAAGAGGCTCAATATTTGATGCTAACGCAGAAACACCTAAGGCAGAGCCTCGTACACCACATTCAGTTTCTTGGCATCAGAGAATATATTCTTCCTTCAAGGATGATGGAGGAGCAACAAATTTAGAAGATTTTGATCATTTAGATAGTACACATGATGATCCAGATAGTGATAGAAATTACCATAGAAGAAGGAGAACAATGTTTCGCCGGGTTGGAGATCTCCTTATGATCAGAAAAAGTTTTCACAAAAGGGAATCATCCACTGAGTATCACAAAAAGGAATCATCCACTGAGAAGCACAAAAGGGAACCATCCACTGAGAGTCACAAAAAGGAATCATCCACCGAGAGTCACAAAAAGGAACCATCCACTGAGAATCACAAAAAGGAATCATCCACTGAGTAGGACCTTGTTATACAGCACTGACTGGAACTGGTAAAATTATTTTGGTAGTGTTAATCTTCGTTATAAGTACAGGGAAAATGTGCTACGTGTATCAAAAAAACATAGAATTTAGAGGTTCACCTTAGTTTTTCTTTGTACCCTACTATTTATAAGGAGCTCATGTCATATATTCATTGTTGGCTTAACCTCTTTTCAAACAAGAGATTCTTTGTGGTCAAAAGTTTGCTACAATTTTACCTGGAAATGCACTCTGGTCCTTGTTATTCTTGCAGCATTCCGCAGAGTATTTTGTGGAGTATATGATAGAACTATTCAAATCTTAGATGGATGCCATCAATTTCACTCATTCTCAGATATCTGGATTTCATTTTTTTCCACTGAAGCTTAGCATGTTTACGAATAACTTATACAAATCCTTTCATTTTCTAAGTTGGTACGAACTATTTGTTTCTTGAACTATTTAATCTACTGCAGACATTTGTTTCTAGAATCATCCTGCTGCCTCATGTTCTGTTGTTGTATAAACTGAAACTCATTATTTCACCAACCTAGTAGGAAGTTTAGCCCATGTTTGGCCCTCATTAAATTTTTATTCATTTTTCTCTCTTCTTTTTATCAACTATATACTCTATCAATGAAATAATATTACACATAAACCCAAAAATTTTTCTTTATTTTTTAATCACACATTCTCCAAAAAACACTATTCCGAAATCATTTTTTTTCAAATAATGAAGCTCAAACAAGGGCTTAGACTTTATGGGTTCTGGATATTTGAAATTCTAGTGGTACTCTTGTTGCTGCCAGATAATAT
>CAIGRK010197559.1:0-11543 GCA_903798315.1 Fraxinus greggii | reverse complement strand
TTGTGCTTCTCATTTTTTTCTCTTTGCTTTTCTGAAAATACTGAAAACGATTAAGCTCTTAAAAAATTACTGTGGAACCTCAAATCTACATTTATGTAGGTTTATGTTTGTGCGAGGAAAGGTGACGAAACCAGAGCAATTGCTGATTCCTAAATTTTGATTTCTTTGCAGAGAAGAGATTACTTTCTTAGTTGGAGATTCAGTTTTTATTAATTCATTTTCCTACTTGCATATCGTAATTTTTATTAGTTTTATTACTTTATTCTTTCCTTTAATCGGTAAAGTTTTAAACTCAAAAAAAGAAATATCTTTGTGAAACAAAATGAACGTGAAGGAAAATCCCACGGAGGTTTGATATGTAGAGTGAAAAAAGAATAAAATTGAATTCTAGATGATATGACTTCAAAGTTTAGCAAGACGAATTCAAAGTGAACAAATTAATTATGAAGACTTTCTTGTATCATCGAAAATTGATTTGGTTTCTATGTGTTTGTTTGAATGACAACAGGTGTATATTCAATTTGTGATGGCATAATGCTATCACAGGGGCCATACCTTGGAACTGTAACAATCTGCTCTATCTTCTCAATACTTCTTCTTTCTGTCAAAGCTTGTCTGTTTGCGGTGAATTCTCAACTTGAGGCTGAAGCTTCAACTTTTCTTTCAAGGCAAAGACAGAGACTCCATTTGAAGAAGTCTTGGGGGATGCCTGTCTTGTTTCTCTCATCTGTCGTCTTTGCTCTTGGGCACATAGTTGTAGCCTATCGTACAAGCTGCAGAGCTAGGAGGAAGCTCTTGTTTAACCGGGTTGACCCAGAAGCTGTAATTTCACGATACTTGTCAACCCATTAGTTTATCATTTTTTATGCATTTACCTGCTATTTTAGATACTTTTATCTTAGAGTGTGTTTGATTGACTTTATTTTCCATGGAAAATTTTATATTTCCACCCAAATTCCTACTTTTGAGATGTTTGATTATCAATTTTTTCCATGGAAAATATTTTCCAACTTTTGGTCAAGTGACCATATTTTCCTAAAAAAAGGAAAACATTTTCTTTGGGTAGGGGTAATTTTTATTTTCCAGGTAATTCACCATCTACCTATCAATAAAAAATGGATAAGTTTAATATTTTCTATGTTGAAAACTAAATCAATTGAACACATTTAATTAATAATTTTCATTCAAATAAGTTTTAGGCAATTCAATTGTCTAGAATTTATTTTCTTTCCAATAATTTGTTAGGTCCTTTGGATTATAATGAAATGCTAAGTCGAATTTCGGTAAAAGTGGGCTTGAGCTCTTTAAAATAATCATACAGTTTAAATGAGGTGTATGTGCTAGTATCTGCACATTTTGGTGCTTTTAGTGGTTACACACTGATTCACTGATGTTTGCTTCAATGTAGCTTTAGATAGTTGAATTGGTTTTCTTCAAAGATTTGATTGCAATTTCCTTTTGTTTCTAGAAATTTATTATATGATGAAGTTTTTTATGAGCTTGGATAATGAGATTTCATATATTTAACCTGCAGGCTCTTACTTGCAAGATGATTTTCTCTAGTTACCATAAGGTTCCACGATCGCCTACTCCATCGGCAGGGAAAACTTTCAGAAGTAATAGTGAAATGAGGAGAAAAGGATTAGGTTTTGCTCGTGATGATGGAGAACTTCCAGTTAGTTTACTTGCTGATAAGGACAGCTTATTCATTTCTTGTGAAGGAGTAATGGTTCACTACAAGCTAAGCATCCCTGGGTCGAGTTCCTGTTCCTTACCCTCCCCCCCCTTTCTTGATGGGCTTGCAGCAAACATTTCACTAAAAACCAGATACACTATCCACAGGAGCATCAGTAGTCAATTTCATGTTAGCAGCTCCCCTCTCAATACTCCTCTGTTAGATGGTTCTCCAACGTCCCCATTGTCTAAAGACATGCCAATTTTGAGCCTTGATGAAACCGGTGAGGGGGATGAAATGTGCAATATGAGATCTTCAATGCTGGAACAGGATCTAGAAGCAAATGGACACGTTGGGATTGTTTTAGTGCATGGTTTTGGAGGGGGAGTCTTTTCTTGGAGAAATTTGATGAGTATTCTAGCTAAGCAGGTTGGCTGTACGGTTGTTGCTTTTGACAGGCCTGGTTGGGGTTTGACGTCTAGGCCGCGCCGTAGGGATTGGGAGGAAAATCAATTGCCTAACCCTTACAAGCTTGATAATCAGGTGATTACTTTCTCCGAATGTATGTTGATAATGTTCAAATTTGCATGGCTTCATACACGATTTGGGTGCAATATATATCAATTTTGATGCATTAGATATAGAGATTTAGAGTAGATTATGAAGCTCTGGCTCAGGTTGTGTAATAAAGCTGGGAATAATTGTACTCAGATTCACACACACTCTCTCTCTTTTATATATAAGGTAAGTGTTCATAACTTGCGTAAATCAAAAAAGTAATTGCAAGGAATGAAACTTTTTCGTGTTCATCTCTGTGGCTTTACCGTGATGTTGAACTCTGTTATATGTTGAAGTTGTAATTCCCCCATGACAGCGCTTCTCTATCAGTTCGCAAGCTAACTTTTCAAGTAAAACATTGACTTGTGATCAAAACTATTAAAGATCTATTTTAACAATTCTTATAATTGTACAAGCATCGCTAGCTGAACTAAAAAGTAAGTCAACGTGTCAAACTTTTAAGTAATTTCCAAACATGATTTTCAAATTTACATTTTTAATAACAAAGTTTTCTTGAAAGTAAGTCGTAGCTTATAAAGAAAGTAAAATTTTAAGGACAATCAAAATTTAATTTGCTTAAAATCATCTGCCACTGTATCTTCATTAATGTCATTATTTTTGCACACTCATAATTAGATCATTTTGTCAATATAGACGAGACTCAACAGACTAGGTCACTGCAATATCCAAGGGCCTTGCATCTATGTATCTGTGCCTGCAATAAAATAATGCATGTGTTGCGCTTTCAAATGCCATTTCCATTTGTTTTTAATCTTCTGTTTTGGGCTTCACCTGAACATGTGATTGGGTTTGTTATTCTCAGGTTGATCTGCTTCTTTCTTTTTGTTTGGAGATGGGATTTTCTTCTGTTGTGCTAATTGGCCATGATGATGGAGGACTGCTTGCACTTAAGGCTGCCCAAAATGTCCAGGCATCAGCAAATTCTAAGAATGTGAGCAATGTTTAGTGTAGGCTAATTACTTAAAGCAAATACCCTTGCATGCTAAAGATGAATGTGAGCACCGTACATACCGAAATTTTAACTCCAAGAATCATGATTTAGTTGAACTTAAATTATTTGTGAGGAAGAGAATTGATATTCCTTGTGCTCTTATGCAATAGAATTGTGTGATACCTTTTTTACTTTTTAGAGAAAGATGGAATAATTTATTAAACAAATTGTTAAGGGAACCTGCTTGTAAGCGTTTTCAACTTTAAATTGTTAATGAGAACGTAAACGGGAGCCCGAAAGACCTTGGTAAACTGAAGAATCAAGTGCTGGAGAATAGGGATGCACTTAAATTTGAATATGCTAGGTTGCAACAATTGAGAGAGAGAGAGAGAGTCTAAAATCTGATGTGCCCTTAAATATTGAGCTTTAAATATGAACATCATGATAATCAGTGATAATTTTGCTTATGGACCTCCTTGAAATGTATGTAGGGCAATTATAACTATTGTAAGTTCATTTACGTGTTTCTTAGAATATAGTTGGACTACTAGAGTTAATTTAGAATAATTTTGTTGCTGATGATATCTCTGCATGTGTTTGTGTCCAAAACTATTTTGGAATTTGGAAGTTTGTTGCTGACTTCTATATATATCCTAATGTCATGTCATCAAGATTGAAATAAAGGGGGTTGTATTGCTGAGTGTAAGCTTGTCAAGAGAACTGGTTCCTGCATTTGCAAGAATTTTATTACGCACATCACTAGGAAAGAAGCACCTGGTCCGTCCTCTACTTCGGACAGAAATTACTCAAGTGGTTAATCGGCGTGCATGGTATGATGCAACGAAACTAACAACCAAAATCTTAAGCCTCTATAAGGTATTTTTGCCTACAATTGACACCTGAATACGGTTTTCTCTCTTCTTACAATTACAGTTTAGAATTTACATAAATTTTTGACTTAAGTATACATTTGTGTAATATGTTCTTCCAATTTGTTCGGCGCTGCTTCATCCAAATGTTTTATTTTTCTCCATATCTGAGGCATTATGATAGAAACATGGTGTGGGAGGGGGATGCATATCTTAGGAGCTTTTATAGTATTTTTGGATTTTTTTCAGGATGGCAAAACTTTATTTTGCTGAGAATTATCTAAAATGTTGAATTTTATAGGAAATAAAATGTGAAATTAAACCAGTGGGTTGAAGGTGCGCCTACTGACCTCACAATAATCTGCAATTGTATATTGATCTGTCATCTATCATCAATCTATAAATAATCACAGTTCCCCTGATGTTTCCCAAAAATTAAGTCCCTTGGCTCCCAAATATTTGGCTGCTTAGTATAATCACCAAATGTCACCCAGATACTTGATTGTGCTTTCATCAATATTCTGCAAAATCATTTTGAAACAATCTTTGTGAATGAATCTGCCAAATAGATTCTCCAAGCCCAGAGGTGATATAATCAATTTGGGTGATTTACAGGTTGAAAAGACAAAATTTAATCTTCATGTTTTTTTTTTCTCTGCATATTTTTTTTTTTCTATTCTCTACAGGCAATGGTTGATTTTTGTCGACCTTTGGTTGGTTGAAGAATAAATAATTGATTTGCCCAGTTCGTGCACATGATTAGATGAGCAACGTCTTAACCTATTGTCCATCTTGACTTAGTTCATGTTAAATTTGCATTTGTGCCAGTGCCTTATGAAATCATCAACAAATACTTGATCGTGGTGATGGATAATGAGAATGTGTTTTTAATTGTACTACAACTTTACACTGTTTTGGCTTGATTGTTAGCAGGAATTATATTCCGTCTTAGTTTACCTGCTGTAATTGTTATCATGATAATAGTTCTGGTAGCAAGTGATGGGGATTAAGTATGTGAAAAAAATTATTATCACCTCACATCAATGCATGTAACCACTTCTAAGCAATTCATGTATCTGCCAAAACATAGAAAATGTTGTAATTTAGTACTTTATTTCAATTTAATAATGGTACTACAAAACACTAGTTAAATGAGTTCTCTTATAGCCGGACTTCCTCTTTTTTCTATATGTAGAATGGATGAACTGATTTCATCAATTTGAGAATAACCAACTGATGGTAATCAATATGAAATACGAAGTATTGTTCATCATGAAATGTTCTTTTGCTGACCTATTTGAATGTTAAAATTTTGAAAGTTCTCTGAGGCTTTTAGGGGTTTAAGCTGCTAGTTAAAGATTAAATTCCAAAAAGAAGGTAATCGAAGGGTCCTATGGATTATAACAATTAGACATAAGATATAGACAAACTTAAGTTGGATAAAACATTCGTCTTTGTTGGTTTTCCTTGCCTTGTTGTTTTTGTTTGGCAAATTTTGTTTAGATCATCTCTTGTTCAATAATTTTGATATTTTGCTGCTCTGGTGTACGTCAGGCCCCATTACATGTAGAAGGTTGGGATGAAGCGCTTCATGAAATTGGGAAACTTTCATGTGAGACGGTAATCTCACCACCTAATGCAGCATCCTTGCTGAAAGCTGTTGAAGCATTGCCAATCTTGGTTATTGCCGGGGCTGAAGATGTCATTGTCCCTCTAAAATCTGTTCAAATTATGGCTTCTAAACTTGTAAATTCTGTAAGTCTTAATGTCACCCAAGCTTTTTACTCTCTTTGATGTTTGTACACGATGTTTTGGATTTTGTTTTAAATTTTTTTTACAAGGTAAACTATGATGTGTTACGCGACACCAGTTTTAACCAAAAATATCAAGGTTTCTCATGAATTTAGCCAAGTGCTTGAGACTCTGAATTTGTTAGATATTTAAAAATTCGGACACTGCTTTCAAACAAAATAACATTATGGTGTTCTACAGTTTGCTAATAGCAAAACTAAAACTGAAACCAGCTCATGATTTGTGTTCACACAAATTTTGGTAGCATATGTTGATGGTAACTCTCGGCTGTTTGGTTTATGAGTGGAAATTCTGTAAACATAAAAAATTTTAACTGTGGAAAGTTGAAAATAAATTCTAATTTTCTGATTCATCTTCTAATTCGTCTATATCTACTGTGGTGCAGAGACTTGTAGCTATATCTGGTTGTGGCCATCTTCCGCATGAGGAATGTCCCAAAGCATTGCTTGCAGCGATGTCACCTTTCATTAGTAGGCTTTTATTAAGAACAGAAATACTAAATTGATAGAACTCTTCGTTCTATACATATAGAGGTATTTTGTGTTCTAAGGCCAATTTATTTTTTTTTCTTTTGGTTTTTCATTATGTGCTAGTAAATTATCACAAGTGGTAAATTATCTCAAGGGGAAGTCCAAAATTCAATTGATAGAGCGATGTCTCCTTTTGAGTGTTGTTGATTAGGTTGCAATTATACCATCAGCCAATTTTTTCGTGTTTTAAGAGTTATCTAAAATTCAATTCTCTCTCCCCTTTTCATTTTTTTGATACTTAATTCTGTTTAAGTTTGATAAAAGACTCACTGTTATATGCCAATTGAGTGGAAATAACATATGGTTGTGCATTTCTTTAAATGGACATGAATGCATAAAGTGAATTTGTATATAAAAATCCCTTAAAAACTGAGGAACTAACATGAATGACACAAAGGAATAATGAACATTTTGCTTTCTAATTGTGAGATTTATGCTGGCTTATGTGTTTATTCGTTGATATTTAGTCTAGTTATTAGTTAATTTTCTCTCCCACTATACTAAACTATATTGGTCCAAATGTGAAGGTAGATTAGATGATACTTGACAATATTAAGTAATAAAATGAAGCTAAAATCTTTTTCACTGTATTGTCCACTGTACTAATGCAATGAGTTTTACCTCAACATCATGATTTGGGGCCAGACTCCCATGTTATGTTTTTGTCTAGCTTGGCAAATTTATAAATGGTTTATAAGGAGGAATATTAATGAGTCCTACGAAATGTGCTGACAATATTTAGTAGTTATGAATGGCTGGTTGAAATTAATATTTACTGATTTTATAAACTCATGTTTGATAAGATGAATTAGAGAACAATATTAGAAAAAAAGAATTTAATTTTGTCTAAATCTACAGTAGGTCTTGTCTAGTTTTGTCATTTATGTATTGAATAAAAACTGCCGAAGAGAACTCGTTTCTTATCCTTTATTGTCCCTCATTAAAATAAATGCAAAACTAGATTAGATATTTGATGAAACTCCATCATTCCTGGAACCATGTTTGGCATGGGCAGGTTTTTATGGTCAATTAATTTACGAGCTTGATATTTTTGGAGAACTGTAGAATGTTATTTTATTTGTGTTGAAAAATGAAAAAGATTTTGAATATTTTGTTAATTTGTTGTGAAATAAAAAAAAAGGTGAGGCTGTGGGATTTTTGTAATTGTTGAGGTAATTTGTGATGATCATCTTGGTTCTCCTCTGTAATTTGGTTTTGCAAGCTGGAAACTGCTTTGAATGGTAGGAGCTTGTGCCCTCATCTCGTTAGCCTGCTCAGGACGTTACATTTGATTTGTTAATCTACAAAAGATTCATTTTGACTGGGACTAATTTTATGAGTGAAATGAACCATAGAGGTGAAATTGCTAATTTTAGTTAATAGAATTTGCTAATTGTATACCGTTGTACATGCTCAATTTCATTACAGAAGGCCTTGGAGGGGTTTTTCTTCGTAGATGGTTTGATTATTTGTCTATATTTGATGTCAAGAGCTCAATAGGCGTGTCTTAAATTGTCTAGAAGACCTTGACCTGGTGACCTTGATGGTCATCGCGCATTGTACATCAAGGTTAATATATTGGCTGTATTGGTTCTCCCTCGTGACTCTTCATTTTAAGTCCAGAAGTTTCACCACCAGGTGTTATCTACAATGGCTTTTATGGCAGTTCAACCTATGATGTTTTGTAGACCAAGCTGCATTTAACTATTAGAACTTATGACAATGCTAGGTTGCTCTTCTCGTAAATGTAACCATCCATTAGGCATACTTGTTTTCTCATTTTCTCTTAGATCTATACAGGTTGCCAATGCCTGTCTCTATGTTTTGTCTTTTCGAATTGACTTATTCCTCTTCTTGAGCGTTGCCATTCTTCTTGTTGATGTTAATGTTAATGTACTTAACTCATAAATAAACTGCAAGTTATTGGGGGTGAAGTTGTCGAATCTGGCATCTGCCTGTAAGTTTCTAGTATGGCGTCATGAAAACCTTTACACACTTCTAATGCCAGAAGTGATTTAAGAACATGATGGTTTGCCTGGAAATGTTCTTGAGACATGACAACCAACCTCATCCATAAGCGAGCAAACCTGGAAATATTCTTTAAAAAGGGATTACTAACCATTCTCCTTAAATAAAGAGGGTGTGTCTTGTGTCATGTCCAAGCCTATGTCCAATGTTTCAACTTTCTGAAATTTTTCCTAATACTTAAGCATCAGAGTAGAATTCAATCACGACTCTACCTCTGGTGATTGTGCGCTCAACCCAACTTTTTTTTTTTTTTTTTTACACCTTTTCCAATGTTCGTGCAGTGAATCAAGTGTGCAGAACAGATTTCTACATGGAAAATAAGTTGGTTCAATTTTTTAGAGGTCACTGAGAGGAGACGTAATAGAAGGAATATTTGAATTGACAAAAAATTTCCCACCATCCGAACTCCTTGGATTGCACAAGAATCTAATTGAAAATCAACGAATAATACTGTCTAACTTCATTAATGTTATAACATCAATCTATGTGCACAAAGTAATATGTTCAATTAAAGGTAGAATTAAGTAACCCATTTAATTATACTTTTCATTTAATGTCACATTTATACTAGTGTTAACACTAGTGTTAAATAGAATTAATCTTAATAAGGACCCAAAACCTCGTATAATTTCGGGAAGGCAAATGTCAGTATAATAACTTCTAAAATGATAGTATTAGTAGATATATATTGTCCATCAAATAATGTTAGACATGCACTCTTCGACATCTTTTTTGGCATTCCCATGTCTAAAAGAAATCTCCACGTTGATGTCATAGATATGTTCACAATCTGCATTGATGAATCCATATAAAAGTGCCAACAAAGATGTAAAGAACAATGTATATGTAGCATGATTTATTGCCCAGAGTTTCCGAAGCGAGCAATTCTTTTAATTGAAAAGACTCCATGCCCTTTACCCTTATTTTCCGGTCTAATACAGACTATGGTAGCCATTCCCTGGATATAAAGAAAAAAAAATGCAATCACTCCATCCTCCGGATTTTGAATTCTCTTCAAGATTTAGATCAGTCAAAAGAGTGTCTTAACACAGGTTGAATCATCATATGCCGAGGGTAAATGGTAAGAGTTAATAAAGCAAGAGTGATGAAATCTCATCTTTATTCAAATACGCCATAGAAACAGGACGAGTACTGATAATTACGCCATTTTTACAACCATCAGTCGGGGCAAACTATAACAGACACACAAAACAAAATACTCCTATTCAGCCTCAATTGCATTTTCACCTCGCTCATTTTTCTCTTCTGCAATATGAACATTCTCGATTTGCTGAGTAACCTCATCAGCTGCATCCTTCACATTTTGAGTAGGTCCATTAGAAGTGTCCTGTTCATTATGAGTCAAGGGTCCGGTCTGCCATATTCTGATAGTCCCATCTTCAGAACCCGAAGCATAGGATTCACCTCCGGGAGAAAATCGAACACAGTGCACCGGACCGTGGTGACCTTTGTTGCATCCTGTTACGAAAAAAAGACCAAGCAAGGGGCAACAGCTTAGGCTATAACCTTTGACAAGGAAACCTTGGGAAGCAATGAGAGGCCTGACCCATGAAGGGACTAAGTTCCGTATAACCCAAAAAACGAAAATAAATATCAATAATAATGACTGCTGTAAAATCCAATTAGAACACTCTGGGGGTGAAACTGGTATTGGGCCAAAAAAAAAAACTTCTAAAGGAAAAAAAAGTCCCAAAGTCCAGGAAATCAAGGCACTAAATGATGTAGCAAAAAAATTCTGATAATGAAAGAATAAGGGAACTCACCAACTTCTGCTCCTGTGTGAAAATCAAAAACACGAACCCACATGTCTTCTCCTCCAGCAACGAACTTGTTACCATACGTTGGTTCCAATGAAGCTGATTCAACAATGCAAGGCATATTGTAGCTTTTCACCAGTCCAAAGCTGTTGAAAGATGACACATCATTATGGATAAAAACCAAGACACGAACATAAGCTATGCTCAGATATTTGCTCATAGAATTAGAAAGGGGAAGGGGAGGAGGTTGAGAGGAGAGATATATACTGATTTGCATCCCAAAATTTGACAGTTGATCCATCAGCAGTTGTTATATAGCGACCATCTTGACTCACTTCAGCGCTGGTTACTGAAGACTTGGTCTCGAGTGTATGAAATATTTTGCCAGTTCTTACATCCCACAACCTAAGCCATCAGTTCAAAATATTAGATTACAATACTATACATGCATGGAATCAAAAATTCCAGAAATCAATGTAGTAGCAGCAGAAAATTGATGGATTTGACCATGCACAGAACGTCTCTTGATATCTTGATCCTAATAAGAAATCTGAAAATTCTTTAGGCCAGGAGTTCACGAGTGCAAATATAATAGTTGGGAAGTTGCAAGGTACTATAATTCGATCAAATGCTTCAATGAGAAAGGTCTAAATCTAGAAGTCGCTAACAGTTGACCAGGAAAGAATGAAAGAAAAGGTCCAAAGCAAACTCACACACTATAAGTAGGTTGCATCAGTCAATGATCACGCAACCGCTAAATTCAACCAGGAAAAAATAACTTTACATGCCAAAAACTAGCACAGATAAAGACCCTTTTCTTCTATTTTCTGACATCAGAAACTTGAATCCTATCTCATGAACAAGCATCATATGCTACTGAGATGTTTGAAACAAAAAGCAAGATTTAAAATTAGTAACTTAAACTACCCATGAGAAAACAAATAACATCAAACTCAAATTCTGTGTACATACCTCACCCCGCCAATATCAGTACAGGTACTTAAGATAGTTTGGTCACTATGGAGCCAAGCAAGAGTTCTTACAGAACCAGGAGAATTTTCAACTTCCCTGGGAGGAGCATCCAGTCGATTTAAATCAAATATGCGAAGAACTTTTTCAACACCTCCAGTGAGCAAAAGCTGTGTATCCTGCAAAATTGATCAAATAATTTAATTCATTGATATCTGCCAAAGAAAAATAAAATGAACAAAAGCATAGATTCAATGCCACATGATAATTCAACAGTATTTATACGTTGATAGTAAATTGTTGGCTGTTAAAGTTGAGTTGGTGAATCTATTTGTTTAAACACTGATTAAAAGGAAATGCACATGTCGACCT
>CAIGRK010197542.1:0-11169 GCA_903798315.1 Fraxinus greggii | reverse complement strand
ATTAGATATCGGGTTAGGACGTGTGTTGTGGACTTATAAAATTATCGGCCAATAATGATGAACTTAATTTATTTTATATGATTATTTCAATGGATTTGTTGTAATTTGTATTGCTAAATTGATATTTTTTTTTAAAAAGTGAAAACTTTAAAATTTGTAAATTAATAAAATTAACTTTTTAATTAAAAAAAAAGGTTCAATTCATATGCAGTTTTTGAAAATTGAAACCTAAACAAAACCATTTTGAAACGGTTTGATTCGGTTTGAGGGAAAAAAAATCACGGGTCCACGTGGACCCAAACCAACGATTTTGGTTCGATTTGTGATTTCACGATTTTTTGTGCAGCCCTACCTCCAACTAACTGTATACAAAGTTTACACAATGGTACTAACTTTATATAAAGTTTACACATTGGTTCTAATACTCCCCCTCAAGATGTGTTGTAAATGTCCTTTACACACATTTTGGATAACCAAGGCTTTAGCCTGGAGGCTGGTAAAGGGTTGGTGAAAGCATTCACAAGTTGATGTTTTGATCGAACCGGAAGAAGCTTTATTATTCCAACTGTGATTTTGTCATGGATACAAAGGCAATAGATTTCAATGTGATTTGTTCATTCGTGGAAGAAATGATTAGATGTAATCTAAATTGCAGCATGGTTTTCACAATAAAGGATGGCTAGTGAGGCAGCACGAACTTGAAAATACTTCAACAACTGATTAACCTAAATGATCTCACTTACGGTAGATGCAAGAGCCCTATATTCCGCTTCAGCTACTGAACGGGAGATAGTTTGCCGTTTCTTTGATTTCCATGAAACCATTGAATTACTAAAAAAGATGTAAAAACTAGTAGTGGACTTTCTTGTATCAATGCACGACCCCTAATTAGCATAAAAAATGCTCGAATATTGATGGATGTAGTAGAAGGCATTTGTGAGGAGAACAAAATGCCCTATCCAGGATTGGCCTTTAAATACCTCAAAAGATGATGAACTACTCTAAGATGTATCATCCTTGGTTGAGCCATGTATTGGCTCAACTTATGTACTGCAAAAGTAATGTCAGGCCGTGATAAGGTCAAATATATGAGTCTTCCAATCAATCTTCTGCAATGAGAAGCGTCTGGTAGTAAATCTCCTTCATGAATGCTAAATGCTGATTTTGTTTCCATATGACTGCTCAATGGTTTGCAATGTAGATAACCTGCATCCTCCATCAGTTGCATTGTATATTGTCTTTGAAAGATAACAATTCTTGATGAGGAACATGCAATTTCAATCCCCAAGAAGTACTTTAAACATCCCAAATCCTTGAGCTTGAATTGAGATTGTAAGAAAGCCTTAATGAATCAATGACATGAACATTAGGTCCAGTTATAACAATGTCATCCATGTATACTATCAATGCCACAAAACTGTCTTTAGACTCTTCAGTGAAGAGTGAATAATCTGCCTTAGACTGATTGAAGCTATATTGAATGATGGCATGAGTAAATTTTTCATTCCAATGTCTTGAAGCTTGTTTAAGTCCATATACGGACTTGTATAATTTGCAGACCATGTTCTCCCTCTATTTGAAAGACTTAAGAAATTCATAGCTAAGAGGAAAATCCATATAAACCTCCTCAAACAAATCACCATTTAGGAATGCATTATTTATATCTAACTGGATTAAGTGTCAATCATGATAAGCTGCAAGAGAGAGTAAAACTTTGATAGTCATATTTTTTGCTACAAGAGAGAAGATGTTAAAGTAATCCAATCCTTCCTGTTGTGTATAGTCTTTTGAAACAAAGTGTGCTTTATGCCTTTCAAGTGATCCATCTGAGTTGTATTTATTCTTATAAATCCACCTACATCCTACAGAATGCATCCCAGGAGATAGAGGTACGATGGACCAGGTTTGGTTGAGTTCCATGGCTTCCAATTCAAGTTTCATTGCATCATGCCATTGAGGAAATTTGACAGTTTGATGAAAAAATTGAGATTCAAAATCATATGAGATATTTAATACTAAATGCTTGTGAGGTTCAGATAGATTTTTATAAGAAATAAAATTACCAATATGGTTTGGGGAATGAACAATAGAATGATCAGTTTGAGAATCAAATTGCAATGGTAGTCAAGAAGATACTTAGGGGGTCAGGAGGCTCTTTGGGATTTTCGAATATCATGGTTTGGAGGTCTAGGAAAGTGGGAATGATTAGGAGAATTAGAAATAGTCAAAGGTGAAGAATGAGGTGCCTCAGATGAAGAAGTATTGTGATCATTAGCCTGTTAATAAGGATTATAATGTACATGTTCTGAATGGACAATTATATCATGAGAGGGGGATAAAGAAGAAGATGGCAATACCAGATCAGGAAAATGATCTAGCATTTGATCAGCCTCCGCAATAGTATGAAATGGATATATTTCCTCAAGAAATATGTCTCTTAATATAAAAAATTATTTTGATGCAACATCAAGTAACTTGTAGCATGTTACACCTGATGAATAGCCAAGAATACACACAACTTTGCTCTTGGCTGAAATTTATCTCTGTGTGCAGTGAGTGTAGATGCAAAAACTAAACATCCAAAGACTCGAAGAATGGAATAATCAGTATGGCTGCCATGTAAAATTTCATAAGGCATTTTATGTTGTAAGAGAGGAGATGGAGTTCTACTATTGATGAGATAAGCTGCTATCAATACACACTAAGACCAGAAATTTAGGGAGATTCTTGATTGGAAAAATAGAGCTCGAGCAACATTCAAAAGATGTTGATATTTACGTTCTACAATAGAGTTTTGTTGTGGTCTTTCAACACAACTAAATTGATGTAAAACCCCTTTCTCAGCAAAATTTCTTTTGAAGGATAACTCATGAGCATTATCTGATCTGAAAATCTTAATTGTGGTATTCAATTGTATATCAACCATACTAAAAAACCGATGAACTACACTTATGGCATCAGATTTTTATCGTAACATGTAGATCCAAGCGAATCTAAACAATCATCAACTAACATTGAGAAATATTTATGCCCTAAATGTGAGGGAACATGATATGGCCCCCATACGTCACAGTGTAGTAGATCAAATGACTTACTCAACAGTTTGTTACTTGACTCAAATGATAATCTCCTTTGTTTAACAATAGGGCAAATATAATACGGAAGGTGTATATTTATTTTTGAAACATTACATGCCACTAGGTCTTTAACACAACTAATCTTTTAAAAGATAGATGGCCAAGCATGTTATGCCATACATGAGCAGAAACATTACCAACAAAAACATTTGAAAAAGAACTAAGATCTCTGGTGTCAAGTACATATGACTCTTGAGCTTTTTCACCCTTGCCAATTATCTTTTTGGTTGTAGTTTCCTAAATGATGACACGATCATGAAAGAAGCGTAAAATGAGCTGTAATCCAATAATTAATGCACTGACTGTCAACAAATTGAATTTGAATTGTGGCACAAATAAAACATCATCCAGCACCAAAGTTGATTGATATTCGTATGTGATTTGGCAATGTGATACTTGCATTATCAAATGTTCTCAATTTCATAAAAGCATCAGCAATGGAGCATACATGTCTAGTAGCCCTTGAGTCTACTATCCTAATCTCCTTAGTATTAAAGATATGATTAACTGATGTGGAATGACATGTACCTGTAGCACCTGAAGTGGTGTGTTTGACCTGATTAGTTGAATCGGTGTTCGAGCTTGAAGCTAAGTGGATGGACAACATATTCATCAATTGTTGATATTTACTGGTATTCGGATTCTACATGAAATTCTCAATGCCAGGTTGTTGATCAATTTGATGAGGAATTGACAACTGATTAACAGGATTAGAAACGTATTGACTCTGGAAATTGTCCTTTGATTTTGGCTTGTATCCTGGTGAATATCCATGAATTTTATAGTACTTATCCATTGAATGTCCATGGTACTTACAATGAGTACAATAAGGCCTCTCTTTCCTCTTAACATTTCCAAAGTTACCAATCCTAGAACCATCATTACGAAAAACAGAATTTGATGCTGATTTTGCATTGTCAGGTCTCAATGCAAATGCAGTCGCACCATTTGCATAATTTCCAAATGATTGTGTAGTCAACTTTCTCTGATTCTCTTCTTACGAGATTAGAGCAAAAACTTAAATAATAGGCTGCATAGGATCCATAAGCAGGATCTGACCTCTAGAGCTTGAGAAAAAGAATCGTTTAGCCCAATGAGGAATGGCTTGATGTATTCCATTTGATAGTATTTATTCATTTCCTTAACACCACCACATATACACTTTCCATAGTTGCAGCTTGGTCAAAAATTATTTAGTTCTTCCCATATAGTCTTCAATTTAATAAAATACACAGTTATGTTGTTTTGATCTTGAGTTAAATTCATCATATCTCTCCTCAGTTGAAAGATCTGTGGTCCGTTGCTTTGTCGAATCCTTTCTTTGAGATCATTCCTGATCTCGTATGCTGTAGAAGCATAGTGATGCTTACTGAAATTTCTTTCGAAACTAAATTAAGTATCTAGGATATAACCATATTATTGTTATGAGTCCATGAATTGATCAATTCAGGACTTGCATTAGTTCTCGCATCTTCTGGTTTTTTCATTGATTCATCAATGAAAGAAAATTTGTTCTTTACCGAAAGGGCAATTTTCATTGCATGGCTCCAAGATGTGTAGTTTTCTCCTGTAAGCGGCTGAGACACGAGTATCAATCTAGAACAATCAAAAAGATGAAGGAAATACGAACTAGATGGCTCATCAATGGCGGACTTGCTCATGGATGATAGCACGTCATAATCATTTTTGAACTGTGTTGAGTCCATTGTAACATGTATGATGTATGTGAACTCAGAAAGGAATGATAAGCAGAGGAATTAAATGAAAACTGGAAGGAAAATGCTCTGATATCTAAAAAGGAATGTAAACTGATATTTTTCTTATGGAGAAAATCACACACAGTGAGTGTATATATACAGTATAAATAGGCGCCAAAACCAACTGCCATAACAAATATCCACCTAGCAAAACTCACTATCTAACTTGCAAACTAACTTCCAACTAACTCTATATAAAGTTTACACATTGGTTCTAATAGAGAGAGAGAAAGAGTTTTACGTGTCTATCTCTGTGGTGGGACGATGGTGGTTAGTGAGGCCGACGGTGGTGTGGTCCCCTGATTTGGTTTTGGGGGTGGTGTACTGGAACGGGAGTGAGAGTGGGAGTGTGGAGACGAAGATGGGGTTTCCCCCCTTTTTTCTTTTTAATTCGGGTTTTAACTTATTTTATATATAAAATACAAAGTTATCATTTTATCCTGTTTGAGTAGCGTTAAATTTATAATACATTTTTCCCTCCCTTCTTTTTAACTACACATTCTCAAATAAAATAATATTACGCATAAACCACAAACTTTTCTTTCTTTCTGAACCACACATTCTCCAAAAAATCACTACTCCAAAAATTATATCATTAAATAATGGGGCCAAACGATGGCTTAATAATGTGGCCTTCATCTATCTGTCTTTGCGCTGCAACAAAATAAAAAATTTGAAATCGTGACTACAATCCTCCCTAAAATTAATTAACAGGGGCTTAGCTTAATTATGACTCTTTTCAATGAGTCAAAATTTTATTGTGTAATTAAATGATATTTAAACTACATTTTTCATCTATTTTTTATTATTATATCTTGAGATTTTTTCCTTATTTTTATTAGATGAGAGTGTTGCTTCTGACTGAAATAATTTTTTCATTGTTAAAATAATTTTTTTTCTTATAACTATTTATTTTGCCAATAATTAAATCAAAGTGAACGTAATTCACTTTTTCAGAAACTTCATTTAAATTTAGACAAGATTTTAAGACTCTAGCCTATAATTCAATGGGAAGATACTAATCATGATTCAATTTCTTCTCGAACTCGAGATCTTGAATAATTTGGTTTTCTTTGAAATCAGGTTGAATCAATTTTGGAGACGATTAAACAAGATAATGATCAAATAAACAAGTCAAATGTTAGCCATTTAAGTTTTATATTAAGATTTTAACATATAGTGTCTGTTTGTTTGCCATTTTCCATATCATTTTTAGAATATATGTTACGGTTTATGGGCCCCACTTAGCCCCTTTTATCTTTTTTTACAACTTTTATTTCGGAACGGTTATATTTTTTCTAATAATGAGCAATAAATGGCACCCAATATCTATAATATATTAAATATCACATCAAATAAAAATCATTTTTTAGAAAATTTTATCCTTACTATAATTCAATTATTTCAATCATACCACAATTTTCGTTTTTCAATACATATTTAATTATTTCAATAATATGATACTTTTCATTTTTCAATATATATTTAATTTATAAATCATTTGAACTATTTGAACAATATTATCATTAATTATTTTGTTAACTATTTAGTTATGATGAATATATATTTGACATTTTCATTACCTTATTTTTCGTTTTTGAATATGTATTTAATTTATTTAATTATATTTGACTGAATCTTTTGAACAATATTATCAAGAATTATTTTGTCATTTATTTGGTTATGATCAATGTACATTTCACAGACTCATTCCACTTGATTCGATAGTAAATTAAATCATTAAAAAATTTTGGAACAAAAAATGATTATTTTTAGAATTTTATTCAATAAATTTTAAGATACGTAAATGAGGGGACATAATGTTTATTAGTAATAAATAATTTCAATTGATATATTTAGAGCGTGTTCGGTAAAGATTAAAATCGGATTAAAATTGAAAAACTAGCCGTTATTGTTACTTTTATTAGATGAGAGGAATCCAATAACGATCATATTTTCAATTTCAATTGACTTTTAATCACTGTCGAACACGTTTTTAATGTATATTAAGTGAATATGAAGAAAGCGTGGTAGTTGTTGGATGTTCAGTTCAAATCAAAGTGGTAAACAGAGAGATTATTCTAACTTTCTCAATTATTTAAATTGCTTTCACAAATTGATTTTTTAATGGTATTTTGCTGCGTATTTCTCTTTTCTTTATTTTCATTTTGGTTTTTAATTGTTTTATTTGAGAAAGTTACAATTTTTCCCTTTTGTTTAACTGGTCAAAATAGGTCTTCTTCTTCTTTTTTATAATTTTGTGGTCAACTAACAAATTTGTCCTCTAGATGCAATCGAAATAAAAGGTGTGGGATCTGAGCTACAAAAATGAAAGATTTGGATTAGTCTGTAAGATTTTAAAAAGTTTGGGACCTCAGCTGCAATTCTTCCGCATAAAAACGAATAGTACAAGGCGGGAACGTGATACCAAAGCATAGTGGGGCTCACCATCGCACTTTTAAATACACAGAAATCCAAATTCATAAAATAAAAATAAAAAAGAGAGAGAAAAAAAAAAGTTTCAGTTTGCTCGTACCCTGTCTGTTTCAACCATCATTGCATAATCGCTTCCATAAGGGGTAACTTAAATAAATCTCGATCTGTAATGAATTAGGAGCTTCTCATTTATATGATCTATTATTTTTTATTTATTTATCAGGTGCTTTTAAGGATTATCCAGATTTCTCCGCCTTCAGGTACTTTTTCCCCAATTTTTTTTTGACTGTTGTTTGGTTTTTAGTGTGAATCTGTTTCGTAAGTGTTTAATTTGTATCAAGATTGGTTTTTGTTAACCTTAGAGATGAAATTGTGGAATATTTGCACACTTTCCCCAAATTTAGTTGATTTTTATGTGGTTTTTTAGAGTGAATATGCTTATATTTTGATGTTAAATAGTGTCAAGGTTGATTTTTGTGAACCTTAACGATGAAATTGTGGATTTTTTGCTCAATGCGTGACTTTTATTTGTCTACTTTATTGCTGCCAAATCTTTAAATTAGCGCTGCTTTTCAAATTATTTATCTGTTTAAAGTTTAAGTGCAATGTTGGAACTTGGAATTCAACTAGAAATGATAAGTCAGTTTGTGCTTTAAAATGCTATCACTTTTGGGGCAATAAAACTATAGGGGCAAACTTTCTTCTTCTTGGCAGTAGCAATATAGTTACTCTTATTTAAAAAAAATTCAACAGCAAAAATGAAAACTAAAAACTAATTGTTTTATTAAAAAAGATAAGGTATAAAACTAAAGATACATTAAGCCCCTCTTTGAGCCTCATTTTTTCTAAACTTATTTCAAACCACATATTCTCCCTGTTAAGGGATATATATCCCATATCGATAAATAATGTTGACACAGACCAATTTATAAAGATTTTGGGCTACTCCTCTTAATAAGGTTGACCTTTTAAGATGGAACCCCAAATCCTAATATGGTATCAGAGCTCATTAAGCTCTAACGAGCGATTCAATCCTGTTAAGACTCCAAAAGTGAGCAAGTGGATTTCAAGATTGGTCTGCTCAAATGAGCCACCATCTTGCGGGGGCGTGTTAAGGGATATATATTCCACATCGATAAATGATGTTGACATGGACCAATTTATAAAGATNCACAGAAATTAGAGTAGATAAAGCAAAGCACTAAAGAGATCTTGAATGGGTAAAGCTCGAAAAAGAGCTGAAGTGAGGAACAATATGTATAAGAAATAAAATTGGCCGTTAAATCAAGTGTAGTATGCGTTGAGTGATAAAATCCAACATCGAATAAAGATGAAAATATAGACCAATTTATAAGAGTTTGAGCTACTCCTCTTAATAAAGTTGACCTTTTAAGATGAACCCCAAATCCTAACACTCCCAATACAATAATTTTACTTATAAATATATATATTTTCTTATTTTTTAGTCATGCATTCTCTAAAAAAATCACTAATAGGGCTCAAGCAAAGCTAAATAAATGTAGAATTTTAAAGAATTTAAATTGACGTATCGATGTCCTACTTTTATTTTAAACAAAAAGAATCACATGTCGGCATGTCCATGCAAAGTAAGGTTTTGTGAAATGCATATCATATATGATATACAAAGGCAAGAATTCCTGGTTTAAGTGCAAGTCATTTTCATTGTACTATGGGGATATACAATATTACTTTCCTTTCTACGATTTGAGCATTTCTAAAGTGACATTGAATAAATGGGTTTAATTCCTTATACCTTGGGTAGCATTTTACTTCATAACTAGAGCAATATTTATGGAACTTTAAACATACTAAAATATTTTCATATCCTTTTTGAGATCATTAAGTATTTGTCAAATATGTCATGACTTGATCATTGCAGTTTCTTGTGTAATTTGTCTTCTTTTTATGCAATCTAATAACTATTTGACTAATAGATTTTTTTGGATTTTTTGAAACTTCAGCATTGTGTGCAGTATTAGTCTTGGGGTGCATCTATCAAGTTTATCATGACTACGCAGTCGGAAGCATATGCAACTAAAAAGGGGGAACCAGGTAGTCTAGATTTAATTCACAACGGCAATGTATCTGATAGCATAGAGAGTTTCAAAAGTGGGACTGGTGGTAGACAACAGTCCTTTTTGTAAAAGCTTTTTTAGTTAATTGGTCAAACTTTTTGCATGTTCGATGAATAAAAGTTGCTGTGTCATGACTTCCTAAAGAATCAAGTCTCCAAAATCTAAAGCAGAAGTGTTGACTCCTTGATTTTGCTAAAAGTAGTATGGAATTTCTATTGTAACAACCGTTTTCAAGTTGAATTGAATTGAATTAAAGTCAAACTGTGATACCTGATAATTTGTATTTGTTATCAATAAAATCTCAAAATCTAAACTTAACATAAAATATTTAAAGTTGTAAACTGTAATGTAGCATAATCTAGTGGTGTCAATGGGCTGAGCCCTATTAGCCACGAGCTTGGCTCGTGACTCGTACCAGCCGAGCTCGAGCTTGGCCTACGAGCTCAATTTTTATATATTTATTTAGTTTTTTATAAACACTTCTACTAGGCTACATCGATTATCTGAAAAATTGAAATATTGATAAAAGTCCTATGATGCTTGGACTTGGGTACGTGTATCGAGTACGTATCTAAGTGTCGGATTTTTATTTTCTAAAATACATGATACAGCAATATAGCTAAAAAAGTCCAAATTTCGAACACGGGTACGTCTTGCAAACTTCAATATTTTTACTATCTCCGGATGTCATTTTAAATAGACCAAAATCAATTGTTCTCGAAAAATGAAATGAATATTAAATAAGGGGTTAATATCAGAGGATATGTTTACTATTTAATTTGATGATTATTCGTTCCCATATATAGCTCGCATAGAATCAAGGATTTCTACAATCTTTTCTTGTATATCTTTGTATTATTCTATAAATTAAAGGCAATACACACTGGAAAACTATTCAATAAAAACATGATATTGTATCTGAGACCTAACATTTTCTCTCTCGAGTGTCTGGGTTCAACTTGTTGGGCGGTGGTTTCATCATAGTCAGCGGCTACACCTGTGGTTGCCTCTCGCGTTCTCGTTGCTTCCAGTACCGTGTGAAGGTGTAATTTCAATTTTCGGCGCGGGTAGAGTTGGGTATTACTGGCGCATCTGTGAGTTTGGTCGGAGCTTCTTCTTCCTTCGTCGTCTGTGTCGCCTCTGTGAGTTTGGTCTGATCTCCCGTCGTCTGCATCGTCGTCTATGTGAGGCCGTATTATTATTTTTTGAATTGATTGTGTTTGAGTCTGTTGGGCCATTGGGTTGGGCAGTGTTATTTTAGGGTGTTGGGCAGAGATGCCGTATTATTTTTTTGAATTGATTGGGCTTGAGTCTGTTGGGCCATTGGGTTGGGCGTGTTATTTTAGGGTGTTGGGCAGATTTTTTGTTGATTTAATCTTTGTTGGGCCTATTTATTGGGTTTGGGCAGAATTTACTTGGTGGATTGTGATTAATTTATTTTGGCGGATATATACTGTGAATGTCAATTGAGAAGACTGACTCCGTTTGTATTCGTTTTAATGGGAAGAACTACTCATCATGGACATTTCATTTTCAGTTATTAATGGAAGGAAAATGAGATCTTTGGGGACATATTGATAGAAGTATTCCGCCTCCTAATCAAGAGAAGGAAAATGAGAAGTATCTTGCCTGGAAAAATAAGGATTCCGGAATTATGGCCTAGATTATCGGTACTGTTGAGGCTAATATTGTTCTTAATCTCAGGCCCTATAAGTAAGCTCGTTCTATGTGGGAATACTTGAA
>CAIGRK010197519.1:0-10577 GCA_903798315.1 Fraxinus greggii | reverse complement strand
GCAGAAGAAGACGGTCTTCGGCATCGACAGGGGGAGGGAGACGGAAGAGCACATTTTTCAATTTTGATTTTTGAAAATGACAAAAATATCACATTTTCAATAATTTCAAAATGGACACAGAAGCTCAAAACGAAAAACTGAAACACAAAGAGAACAGCTCGTAATTGATTATTGTTCCTGTATTTGATCTCCAACGGAATTGATTGTCATGTTTTTAATTTAGCTCTTGGAGAAAAGCAACACTAATATCCAGCTAATATCCAAAGTAGGAAAAAGCAAAAACACAAAATGTAAAGAAGTTTTCAAAATCCACTTATTTTGCAATTTCCTGCAAGAATTTGATATACCAAAACATGAACTTACGTGATGAATCTAGCAGAGATATGTACTTCAAAACTTGCAATAAATTGCTTTCGACACGGTCCTGCGTCGTGCTTTAATTTTAACTCTATTTTAATATATATGCAGATATATAATCACTTGTCAAAAATCTATAGCTGAAAGGAGAAGCCCAATAAAATCCACATATGATTAAGTTCGGAAATCAATCCCGAGTCTCGTTTGGGCCTTTACTTCTAAGCATATTCAGGTCCTCCTTTATGTTCAAGTGGTGTAAACCGAAGCAGATAATTTCTAAAACCATACGTGGTGTAAAACAACACCAGAATACTGGTAGATTATTTTCTGCAACAAAATGAAAAAGGCCGAAGCTAAAGTCGGATCACAAAGCTTGTTGACTGTTGCTGCTGAACAGCGATAATTTCAAGTTCACGCAATAGTTTAAGGTTTGCATGGTTGGCATACTCCAACCATTAGAAATAGTCCCTCAACACATACATCAACTGGGTTTCAGACCATTTGTAATCACAGATTTTATCAGGAACAGAATATATGAGTCTACTATCGATTTTGAGATAGCACCCTCTCGGAGCCATGCCTCTGTCGATAACTGCTGGATCTGATTCCTGTATCAGAACCACTAGCTGTGGGGTAAAATGGCCCCCATATTGATTCTCTATCAACCTGGAAGGGAGGTAGATGTTCTCTTCCCCAAGTATTATAACGATTGGGAATAGGTTGTTCTTCGGGGAAAGTTCTTCCAGATGAACCTGATGAGAAGAAGTAAAAGCCACTGGACTGATCTGACGTTGAGGCCGGAGGTGCAACTTGAGCCAATCCCCTGTTGGTGTAGGATCTTTGCCCGACAGATGTAAGAAGTGTGCGTGCCATTGGGTTGCCACTTGGTCGCTGATAATGTCCTCGAAGAGACTGAACACGATCACCCACCCCTTGATTAACACTACCGGAGTAAGGAGGAATAGCTGGTGAGGTAACAGAGCTGGGAGCTCTACTAGTAGAACTGCCATGATACATGTCGATATTACACATAAATTCAAGAAATGTGCAGAAAAATGACAATTTGCGCGAGTGAAAGACATTAGTACTAGACCCCCTTCCTCACTTAAAATCGATCCTTTTCATTGAAATGAGGAAAAAGAAAAAGAAAAAATTCTGAGAATTTAGGTCAAGATGATGCAAAGCATCAAATAACTTCTTCTCATTATCGTCTTTTCTACTATTATAATTCAAGCAGTGTAGGGTTACATCATGGACTAACCTTTGACTGACAAGGAATGGGTGTATGAAAGATCCAGGTCTTGGCATATCAGAACTGGTCCTGGCCGTTCTCTGAGTCACGGAATGAACTGAGGGCTGATCTGCACCACCGATGTGATTGCTAGTAGAGTAAGGAGAGGAATGGGGTTCCAAAAAGTGATAATGTACATCCGTGAAGGAAAAGAATAAGAACTAGGGATCTCACTTGGAATTGATGGGCCAATCCAGTGATTGTTAATATTAGATCCATCCGAAACGTTGCTACTAGAGGTTAAAGATGATGGGCGAATAGGTCCCATGTAGGCAATAAACGGGGGACAAGGAGGATTTGAGGATGATCCAGCTGTATGTTCAGCAAAGATAGTATGTTGCCCAATATCGTGATCTATGAAACAGCAAAAAACCCCATTACTACTGATGCTTGATGTAAACATCACTATTTAGAATAGAGGTTACAGAAATCTTACATGCACTTGATGAAAATTCTCGTTCACTGTGAATACAAAGAAGAAAAAGAAACGTATTAAGTGTAACTGATTAAAAGAAATAACAGAAAAAGAGTTGAAAAGAAAAGGCGAGGTATGCAAGCCAACCATGGTAACTATCATATAATGACTAATACTGCACCGAAACCAGTGGAACTGCTAGGACAATTCTCTCCACAAAAATCAACGACGACTAAGTAGCAGGCAGTGATTGTGTGAAGCGACGAGGGTCATATGGATATAGATTGTTATCAGGCAAAGAGAAAAAGTTTCATACTTAGGCAAGGCACCACGTACACAATGTGCAATGTCTAAAACAGCAAAGCTAAAATTGTCTACTAGATAAACAATGGCAACCAATTCACCTTGTCCCAGTTTTACACAACTGAGGGTCAAGGATTGGTAACTCCCTCCCCTCACCTTTATTCCCCACTAAAAAAAATGGCAAATAAAAATTGAGCATTACAAGAGGGAACCTTTATGTTCAAACATTAAAAAGAAAAGCAAGCCAACAACTTTAGAAATTGAAATTGGAAGGAAGAAATACACCCGTGAAGCAAAATGATGCTTACTCAAAAGATGAAGTGAGCCTTCTTAACCCACTGAATGGACACCAATGAACTCCAAATGACTGCAAAAACCATTCACAATTTTTCAGGGAGAGAGAGAGAGAGAGCGGATTGATTGGTAAGTCTGTTCAACAATAAGTTTAGATAGAATCCGATATAAGATTAAAAAAAAAAAATGCATAATAAAATAGAAATTAAAGAATTTTCAATTCATTAAGATTCAAGTATAAACAAGATATGACTAAAACAAAATTGTACATCAACGTAATTCGGTGTTGTCTTGGTGGAAATGGTAACAACTAAATAATTTAACTGCATTAAGAAATCATTTAGTAGTAAGCCTAAAACCAGAATTTACTCATTCTTATGAAGTGTACTTGTACATACATACATGCTTGTGACACATACAAACCATATCAGTCTCCTCTATCGCGCGCGCGCACACCAATTATAGATCAGCGAAAAGGGAACCCGATAAAAGACTCCTAAAAGCATATCACCGTTTATTTTATCAGGTAATGAAAGTTACCCACCAACTATAAGCAATGAAACCCCTTGCAGAAAAGCTCCAATTCTGACTAGTTGAATACATGGTTCAATTAAAACATTTAGTAAATAAGATTTCATAGACAATAGAGGTTAACTTTCGAAAAGATACTCGAGTCAGCTGTGACGGCAACTAATATGATGGATGCAGGTGGATTTGCACTTATTGTAGGTGACACAATTTGCCGAAAAAGTGAACTTATCTATTTAACTAAAGGTAATAATCTTCCTATAGTTCCAGATTTACACTATTCCTTGAACACCACTATTTGTAGGCAAATGCCAAATTTTAAATGGAGGGAGTAAAAAAATGATAGCCAGAGGGAAGGAAAGAATATTGGTAATGTTCATGAATTTCATCAAGAATGACAATGCAAGACCACCACCAACTTCACAACTTATGTAACAAAAAGTTCACGAAAAAGAAAATGGGCAATCTTGACGTATATCATTCATGTCTAGTATGACAGATGTTTAGTTAAATGTGAAATACAAAATCAATACGCAACCCACAGAAACTGAGCCACATGTTACTTGAACCCTGTATTTATGTCAATTAGAGGAACATTTTCAAATTTTTGATTCGCTAGCTCTCTCAAAGTTCTGTGCAGTGATACAAACAGTTAAGTTAATCTGAAAACTTAAGAAGATCCTAGGGCTTAATCTGAAATTTGCAGAGGGTAAAGTTATAGAGAAAAAAAGGGATACAAGAATGAGAAAACAGATAAAATGCATTTGGAACTTCAAAAGCATAGAAAGGTGAATTGGAGATGCGAGAAACTCTATGTTGGCTCTAAATTATGATATTATCTAGAAAGCAACAGCATAGCAGCAAGCATATGATAAAGCAGAGGGTCTGTCTAAAACCAATTCATACCCAGTAATTCACGAGGAAAGTAAATGCTCTCTAGTATCACCTCTAATTTCTTTGTCGTCATCTTCTTCCTTTCCACTCTTCCCTTTTCTTTCATTTTTCACCTAAAGCGACTCAAACCATAATCACCCTATAAAATTACTTTGATACAAAAAAGTGCATTCACATGATTGCAGCTAATGAAGTACAAGCCAAAATATAAGCATGACAACTCAAAACAATTTCCTACAATTTACATATCGATGCTGTTACCATTTCAGAGAAGCTTATATCATATAGATCCTCCTCATGCTGCCAATCATCCATGCTTAAATCAGGCTGTGGACGACTACAATTTGCATAGAGCCATTGACCTTTCTCAATTTTCCGACAATTGGGACACTGCATTGCACCCTTACTATTGAATGCAGAACCTATACAATCTGTACAGATCATGACAAGATAAAAGTAAATGAAAAATAAAATCCAGATGTCTCAATATCTTGATAAGAACTAATTAAGGAAAGAGACTAAAAATTATGTGACCAAAAATTGAAAAAAGAGGCGAGTTGAAGAATCCGAAGATGCATTAGAAATGTTTTTTGTTTAATGGCAAAGTGGTCAAATAGTGGTAAGAAATTCTTTTAATATCATACAGAGTTAATAATGAAAAGCAAGCAAGCATTTCAAATCGTGCAGGAGTTGTTTGACTACTTTAAGTAGCACAATCAATTTAACACCCAAAATAACATCTATAGAAACGCCAAGGGTAAAAAAAGTACTGGAAATGTGTTCATATGTTGACATAAACAGCAAATTGCAAATAACAATTCTAGTTCTAACAATGATTGACTACCATATACTCATCCTAGTTACAGAGCAAAAATGGAAAGTAGAAGCCAATATACAGACAAGCATTTGTTCAGAAACAAAGCTTAGCGTTACATCGTTTGAAAAAAAAAAAAAATTGCAATAACTTATTGTTCTTATGTGTCGTTATAATTTTTAATCATTTTCAAAAATTCCCATGGCTCATTATAATTTGTAAAACATTACAACTGCTTCATACTATTTCCAAAAGTCTGACATCAAGTAAATCACCTAAAACATCAAACACAAATTCCATAGAGGATAATCCCCGACAGTACAACCCTCTCAAAATCCCAGTTCATCAAATCACCACAGATTCTTAAGCTAACAACCTATAACTTGATTATTGTTATGGCAAACACTCATCAATTTTTCCAATCAGCAAGTAACACTTAAATGTTATGAAGAGGATGAAGAAAACCATTGGAGATGGCTGCAAAAGAAGAAGAGTAGCAGCAGACGCAAACCAAGAGGAAAAGAAGAAGAAAAAGAATAACGGTCACAACCAAAATTCAAATGGAAAACGGCGTCATTTCAAGCTAGGGATTAAAGTGTCGTTTTTAATAATTAGTGGTGTCGTTTTGGGTTATAATCAATTTCAAATATCAGTCATGTTTTCCTTCTCTCGCTCATGTTTTTTCCTTCTTGCTGGTTAGTTATATAGTTGCATTGTGGAGAGTAGAAAGTATGATGTGAATTGGAATTCTTCTTCTACTTTCGTCTCTTTCTCCCTCCATCTCTCTGTAATTTCTTTTACTGTTAACTTTCATTTCAGAAATAATAAAAAATTGCAATTGTTATTTGAGTTGATTGATTCAGTTCGTGAGTAATTAGTGTGGTGTTTAGTATCAACCATTACATTAAACCACCATTTACCTCTCAAATCCAAAAGTTACAATTCAAGAAAAAAAAATTGAGCAAAAATAAAATGTCGAGTTAAAGCCCACAGCACAGAACCGCATAATTCCAGCTAAAATTAGGCTTTCAGACTGAATTAGAAATTCCACTGAAATGTAATATCAAGATTCAAAAGTTGCCGCTACATTGAGGCATACACAAATGCTCAGATCTCGATAGTTTCAGATCAAATTAAAATCTTTGACTCACCAAGGTGGAATTGATGACCGCATTGAAGCTTGGCCCAAGATCTCTCCCCATTATCCGTCACTGCCTCTAAGCATATCGAGCACAACACCGCAACCGGCGTCCCCTTCCCCCTACTTCCTCCTCCGTCATCCAAAAGATCAACATCACCCAATCCCATAATTCAATCACCAATTTCCCAAAACCCCCAATTAATTACTTCAATCTCAATCATTCAAATCAATAGTTAACACAGAATTCTAATAAATAAAGATTGAATTCAAATTATTTTTTTAGATAATTTCAAATTATTTATGAAATAGACTATAGAAGTTCGGACTGTTGAGAGAGAGACGATGTTAAAAAACTGGTTTTTTCTGTATTCCTAAATTCTCTCTCCCCTCACCGCCTGGTTTAACGGCGTCGTATTTGGTATCTCGTTTTCAGCATTTTTAAATTAATTTAAGGACAAGATTTAGTGACGGTTAACCGCTGTCCGAAATGGCAATACTATGGACGGCCGTGATTGGTTGTCCGTTTCACTGCCCTAAACACGTTTTTCAACAGATACTTTTACCAATAGTCCCTCAAGTATATGCAGAATTTCATAAAGGTCACTGAAATATTTTTGTTACATATTTAGTCACTAAAGCTAATAACAGTTTCACTATCGACCATTTGTTTTGCTGTACCTTGATACATATTTGCACCTCAGCAGATCACATTTTTTAGGAATGGCAGCAAAACGAGATAGGGGGCAACCCTTTCCATTCCCATCCAGTCGAAAATTGTCAAGAGTCGCGATAATATGGGGATTAAAAAAAATCTAGTTTATTTATTCATATAACTTATTAATATAAAATAATAATCTAGACGAACGTTGTATTACTTGTCCTCGTCCCAGTTACTAAAAGGGGTTGAACGGTTAATTTAGTCATCCCTGTATTTTCTTAGCAAAATGAGAATGTACATATTTTGTTAAGGTAATTATGTGTGCACAATACTAGATATATTCACAAATAAATATCTTACACGTCTTTCATTTTTACTCTTGTCCAACTTCTATTATGTCAAACCTAGCATACATTGTTGAATCTATTCATGACATAACTTACTAAAAGAAAAGGCAACATAGCTAAAATTGGTTTTTTTATCATCTTAGAAAGTGACGATGTTAAATCTTTTGAATGAAAAATCAATACTAACATGATCTTTAAAAGTATAGTCTTTTAGAATATCGCGATCTTTGAAGAATGACAATTGTCACATTAAATTATGGCGAGGGAATGAAGAATGAAATAAAGTACTATCATGCACGGTAAAATGAATTTAACGGACATAACTACAAAAAGTCGAACCTAATGTAAAACTTCTAATGAAAATAATTGCATAGAGAACTTAATAAAATTAGACGAATGAGATTGAAAGTATCAACAAACAACGAATTTGTACATAGATTCATAATTTTTTCCTACTTTTTAACTCCATATTTTTCTAAAAAAAAAAAAAAAGAATTCTTTTTTACAAAAGTCATTCTGAAATGATCTTTACCAAATAGGGTCTAAATATAATAAAAAGCCCCAAGTACGGGGGAAATTCTTGACAGATTTATTTGCCAATGCTGACGTGGATAACTGTTACTCACCTGTTTTTAATTTTTTCTATCTTTCAATGAATGCATGCCAATTGTTGTCTGTCAAAATTGTCCGTACTTAAGGTTGCTAAACGTATGGGTGGGAAAAAGACAATGTATTTTTGGTTGAATACGTTTGTTACATAGCTGAAATTGGTGACCTTCTCAAATGTCATTACTTCAACCCTTCACCAAATCCTTCGTCACTTTCCTCTTTATAGAATAAAACCATTTGCTGGTTGCCAATTAACTTCTTTTATTATTGTTATTTTTATTTTAGTTGATTTCTAGGAGCAAAAGTTTCTTATTCAAGCTTACTTTTTTCATTTTTTTCGTTTCACATTACACTTCCTTGCTTTACATAATCGATATATTAATTCTTTGATAACGAGAGATGATAGAATATTAAGAGTAGCTATTATTTTAATTAAACTCCTCAAATAATGTCCCTAACGAAAACGTAAATTATGGAGAGGGGATGAAGAATGTAATAAACTTCTATATTGTAAAATGATTTTAATAAATGTAATTATGAAAAGGGATAATTGCAGCAGTGGTACCAAACCTTTCATTTAGTAGCAAATTTTGCCCAAACCTTTAATTTGTGTTATCCACGGTACCAAATCTTTCATTTTTGCCATCAATGGTACCAAACCTTTCAAACGTAGCTGAAGTTCAAATGAATGATTTCTGTTAGTTTGACCGTTAGTTGACCAAATAATTGACTTTGACAATAATGTTGACTGATTTTAAAAAGTTGACATGATAATTTTACATTTTTTAATAACAAAATAACTAAAATCAAATAATTAAAATTAAAAACACATCCCACATTTTTTAATAACCAAAATCATTTCATTAGGATATAGTCATCATTCCTATTTTTAATACACTTGTATATTTAAAATAAATGCAAAATAGAGTATAAAAAAATTAAAAATATAAATACTTTATCGTAATAAAAGATTATTTTCATCAAATAAAAGATATTCTTTGACACACTTGGGCCATGTCAGCCGCATAGCGTGTTTAATTAATTTCTCGAAAAAATTCACTTGTACAATGATTAGTAGAATTCTAAATGTTACAATCTCTCACGTTAGGGTGAGTCCCACCAATTAATTAATCAGTGGGCCACACCTTAATGTGAGAAATTGTAAGTGTTGTAACCCACTAATCATTGTACATGTAGTATGGTTGTAATTTCTCGCCTCTACTCTTCCTTCAAGTTATCACCATCCTAAATCCTTCCAAATTTGGAAACTCTCTCTCTCTTCTCTTCTCTTCTCTTCTCTTCTATATATACACAAATCCTCTTTCTACGTTCAGTTTTTGTATTATCACATCCAAAGAGAAGAATTTTTTTTAGTAAAGCGTAGTTATCTGCAATCATGTTGGTTTGTCAGGATCTTCTCTCTGGCATTCATCTACTTTCTTCTACAATATAACTGTAGTTTTTTGGAATTTGAGTTTTTCTGCAAAAAAAAATAAAAATAAAAATCAATCAATAATGTCGTCAGACTAATGAATTTATGATTCATTTCAGGCGACGAGCTTCTTTCCGACTCATTCGCCTATAAGGAAATCGAGAATGGCATGCTGCGGGAAGTAGAAGGGAAGGTAGGATCTGTATATGTCCTTTTCTGATTCCTTCTGATATTATGTGTAACAACTCGAGCTGACTCTGTCCATCTTACCCCTCTCGGCTTTATGTCATGTACTCAGGATTCGAATCAAAGACCTCTAACTCCAATTGGTACTAGGATTTCTATTGACTCGAGGTTTTGGGTTTGAATCTGGGTAATACGATAGAAAGCCGTGAGGGTAAGATGGACAAAAACTCTCTCGGAGTGACAATGTATGATATAACTGTTTAGACATAGAGCCATTACATTATGTAACTCTCGTTTGTAAAGGAGAAATTTGACAAAATCTATACTGTATTCCTTATTAATAGTGGGTTGTTCAAGGAGCAATCGATGTGAATATTGGGGCAAAACGTTCTGCAGAAGGTGCGGATGCAGATGAAGGCGTTGATGATCAAGCTGTCAAGGTAGTCGACATTGTCGACTCCTTCAGGCTTCAGGTTAATTACGAATGTGGATTTGCAGCTGTACTTATTTCTTTATTTATTTTTTTAGAGCAATGACTCTTTCTTTATAATTGTTTCCAGGAGCAACCGGCTTAAGACAAGAAGCAATTTGTTGCATATGTGAAGAAATATATCAAGAACTTGACACCTAAATTGGATTCAGAGAAGCAAGAATTATTCAAGAAGCACATTGAGGGAGCGACTAAGTTTCTTCTTCCCAAGCTTAAGGACCTACAATTGTAAGTCTAACTACACTTTCATAAATTGTAACAATTTTCACATAGAAATCGATAGTCGATAATATTTTGCTACTTTTGACATGATCGACAGCTTTGTTGGGGAGAGCATGCACGACGATGGAACAATTGTGTTTGCATATTACAAGGATGGTGCCACTGATCCCACTTTTCTTTACTTCGCTTATGGGTTGAAGGAGGTGAAATGTTAAAAAGATGAGGATAAAATTTCGCTCTCATCGAGTTTTAGCTTGAGTTGTTTAATATAGTTTCAGTATCAGTTTTGATGTTTTATAGGCAGTGTTCAAAATAGCGTAATGCGTGACGATGCGTGGAGGCCGAGCAATGGGCTAGGCGAGCATTAGCGAGGCTTAGGCGTAAAAAAGAGTCAAAAGGCGTTTTCTTATTTTAATATTATTTTAATTTTTAATCAATCAAAAAATCGTTTAATAATTAAATATAATACATACTAAAAATGTATTAACATATTTAAAGGAATTTTATACATTTTTTCAAAGTTTCAAACAAAAGATAAGTTTCAAATTTAAATACACAATAATCAATAAATAGCACGGGAACTTAAATCTTATCTA
>CAIGRK010197352.1:0-10044 GCA_903798315.1 Fraxinus greggii | reverse complement strand
TCAGTTTTGTTTCCTCAAGCATTGAATTCATGCCTTAATTCCATCTGATATTAATTTATAAATCCAAATGGAAAATCTATTGCATCAACTGAAACCCTTTTTCTGCAAGAATGATGTTAAAAGTTATATATATGATTATTCACAAATCAAATAGTTTCATACTAATCCATTTCTCTGAAATGACAATATTTAGTTCAGTTTTCATGCAAGGTAGTTTTCATGCAAGGTCTTACATTATGATATGTTTCGTATGATGGATTGGACACGGCTAAAGAAGAGAAACTAGTGAGATTTTTGTCAGTTGTCCAGGCTGTTACAATTCAGTTCAACATACAAAACACGTACTCATGGGCGACGTGGTAGTGCAACCAAACCAACTAAAATTATCAAGGTTACAACATTAACACGATTGAGTTGGTTAAGCAATGCAAAAATAATAATAATAAAAATAAAGAACACAGTAATTTAGAATGAAGATAAATTCATTCAGTCACACTGATCTATTACTCATCAGCTATCAGTCAAGCAAGCTCAAACTCGGTTAATAAGAATGCCCATACAGGACTGATATGACAATGGTACACTACAAGAAACAGGTAACTCAAAAATGAATTAATACTTATAAAGTTCCAATAAAATTTATCAAAGATCAAACTCTTGAATTTATATAGATCGTGCATCATAAATTCACTAAAAATTACATATAATACAATTTACAGTAATGCTAATGATCATATCTTTGCGTGCTTCAATAATCTCTTTGATTTCAAAGATAACTCTCTACTTTTACAGCCTTGTATATATGTATAACGCTAATATTCACCACGTTGAATACATTTTTCGGGTATCTGGAACTTCAATATATTTGTGCTCTTTACATTTTTCCAGTGATGATACATGAGATTTACATGCAAGAAGGAAAATAATGTAGTCACTTACAATTAAAAGATTGGCAGAGATATCTTCTTTGCTGATAAGGCGAAACCGTTTGTTACCGTCATGTATTCAAAGACTCGTTAATTCGGTGGTTCACCAATGCTCAAGCTTGTCTCAACTGCATCAACTGAGTTTTAAGGCCATATTCTTCAACCTGCTATAGGTCAAAGATTAATTATATGAAGCAGCTATTGCATACACTAATCGTAAAATAATATAAAGAATACAAGATAAAAATACATACTTTTAGTTGTACTCAAAATCAATAAATTATAATCAAACACAATAATTTACGAGGAAGTTAGTTTAACATCCAATATACCTTGAGAATATCTGACGACATATAAAGCACAAAAATAATGAACGGCAATCGCCAAAAAAAAAAAAAAGAAGAACAAATTTTCAATATTATAATTTACAATCAATATATACATGTCCTCCTTTTGGTTTACGCTATTCTGTTGTGTAAATATCTCAACATATATTACATAGTTTCCTTTTTCTCCTCGTACTAAGAGTTTCTACAGGTTCCTGAGCCTATAGGCCTTAATACATTCACAATATATCAGAAACGGATGATCAACCAGTAGAAAACGTGAGTTTAATTTGCCTCTCTTCTTTCAATGTGATATTTTTAGAAGAAAATATTTAGATATAGACAGAGACGTAGATAGGGGCAAGGAGGAGATTTGTAATATAGATTCCTCTGTCCCTCCACCTCCGAACAATAGTTCTTGATAATGCATTGGTGCTTAACGACATCCATTGCATACATATCGGAAAAAAGTAACGAACAATTTCAAGGTGCAATATTATAGCACCTTCCTCACCTGGATAGCCGCTGTGTAAGCCAAAAGAGACTCACATTCATCAAGCATCGCTTTCTCTTGGGCTGCTACTTCAGCAAATTCAGAAACCTTACTGTTCATCCCCTCCACCTGCATTATATAAAAGAAGAAATCAGATCAAATCATTTCAGGTGAAGTCTTAAGTTTATGGTAAGGAAACAATATGAAATACAAGCATGACTATTGGATTTGGACATATATGAACCAACTTATACTTGTATTAATGCTCAACTGAAATGCAAGAAAATTATGGAGGGTCATGGGCCTATGACCTCGATCTCGTTAGGAATTTCTCCAGAAGGCAGGAACAGAAAATAAAAGTATACCAAGACTACGGACACTGGTTGAAGTGCGAGAAGCAAGGTAGATTTATGAATTCTAGTTGCTTGTCACCATCCCAGGATAGATAGTTGGCTATGGTACGTGAGCAAATATTTCTCGAAACCTCGGTGGTATTCGTCCCATTTAGATGATGAGGTCCATTGGCTTCCCATTTAGTAAATTGTGAGATGGAAGTGGCTGAATACGTTGGTATTACCAAAATCAACATTTAGAGTGGCCTAATTGTACTGGGTCAATAAATTAACCTATTGGAGTGTAGAATATGGACACAGAATAATATGACATCATTTTCCCTGTAGCCTAGACTAACAAGTATAATAACAGAAACATCTCACCTGTTGAAATATGGAGCCTATGGAGGATCCCATCACCTGTATCACATCAACTGCTGGGCAAAGAGCTGCCTTAATTGTTTCAATGTCCCCCTGCAAAATTGCAATTCCAATTAATCAGTAACTTCACTTGTATGAATTTGAGTCTCAGCAACTTGTGAGAAACTGATATACCTTTGCCCCTCCAGTGACTGGAAGACGGAGAGTGCTAGCCTGAAGATCTTGTATAGTCCAGGATAACACGTTGGTATGATCCCTTTCAATAGAAGCCCACTCATCTAGACAGGCCAGCTGAGAAGGGTCGCATGCAATAGAATATTTAGGACATCAATGATGTAAAAGTTTAACATGCAATAAAAAAACTTACTAGAAGTATATTTTACGTATATAAGTATTACAAAGAAATGTATATATATCAGATGGACCTTTCAGTAGAAAGTTGGAGTTTATTCATATTTTCGATTGTTTTTATTTAAAATTGGAGTGGAGATGGATTTACTCTCAGAAAGTACATAATTTCAGAAGGACCAATTTGCAAGACACTTGCAAAAGCAATTCATAAAGTTCGACAAAGCTATAATTTGTTTGATTCATAGCAAACCACAAGGTTATTACTATACCATAAATATCTATCTCCCATTTCCTCCAGGATATCATCAAATTGAATGTTTCGGAAGATCTATTAGTCATAAATAGTACGTCAAATACCAGTCATGATAAATATCCAAAAGAAAGCAAGACAACTTCAACTGAATAGATCAGTTCAAGATAAAATTGCACAATGTTTATAGATGTACAAAAACTCGTGCAACTTGCAAATGCCATACCAAACAAGCTTTACAGTCAACAGTCTTTCAAAACCAAGCCAGTACATGGCTTTTGGATAAGATCCATTATCGAGTGGCTGGTTTTGATAGGTAATTCTTTGGACAAGCTGACTGCAGTTATTGAGGAGAATTCATTGGCACTAAATTTTGCTTCTCTAACAAGTTTAGTTGGAGTTAGACAATAGGATTTTCCATTACTCCATGTTTTACTCAGTTACTGTCACTGAAGGAGAAAAGAATCCGTTGCATGTATGAACTACAATGGAGAAAAGCTCTACAAGAAACTTCCAGGTTAGTCACCTTCAGGCTCGAGGCTGTGAACCGAATTTGATAGGAAATAAAGATTACTTTGTTGTTTCTGTTTTTGTATCAAAATAGAAAATAGACAACCCAAGAACATAGTAGAATCATAAAATACAATAATTCGTTTTTTCGATGAACTCTATTTTAAGAGAGCTATTACTTGGTTGTTGAAAACTGTGTGGAGCTTCAACTTGTGTCTCAGCTGCTGGAGGCCAATCCTTTTATCAATCACTGATATACATAGATCCACAGTTGCTCTCCAAACATTGTACATCAGTTTCTGCAAATAACTAATTGAAATACAGGTGAATTTAATGCAAAAGGCAGCAAAAACTGATTTTACAACTAATATTCAATTCCAATCATAAGAAGCTAGGTCATAGTTGAGGACAGGACCTCTTACAAAGCTTGAAGCATGTCCATCTTGTTAAGATTTGGGTTCCATCTTAAAAGGTCAATCTAGTCCAAGATCTTTATAAATTGGTCTGTGTTTACATCATTTATCGATGTGGGATATATATCCCTTAAAACGCCCCTACAAGATGGTGGCTCATTTGAGCAGACCAATTTTGAAATCCACGCGCTCACTTTTGGAGTTTTAACGGGATCNTGTCCATCTTGTTAAGATTTGGGTTCCATCTTAAAAGGTCAATCTAGTCCAAGATCTTTATAAATTGGTCTGTGTTTACATCATTTATCGATGTGGGATATATATCCCTTAAAACGCCCCTACAAGATGGTGGCTCATTTGAGCATACCAATTTTGAAATCCACGCGCTCACTTTTGGAGTTTTAACGGGATCGAATCGCTCGTCTCATTAGAGCATAATGGGCTCTGATACCATGTTAAGATTTGAGATTCCATTTTAAAAGGTCAACCTTGTTAAGAGGAGTAGTTCAAATCTTTATAAATTGGTCTGTATTTACATCATTTATCGATGTGGGATATATATCCCTTAAAACATCTAACTCTCAGAAAATTGCTAAGAATTTTGTTTTCCAATAATGATTAAATTATCTAATCAATATTGCTAACTGCTCATCAATCACAGAGTTTTCACCAGCTCACTAATCATGGCAGTCACTAGATAAATCACAAAGGGTTAATTCTTCAAGGCAAAAGAACGGCAGTTTTTACCCAGTGAAAGGCAACACATTTACTGAATTTAGTTTACGGAACACATAAAGCAAACAAACAAACAAACATAAGAAAAACACAGACACAAATTAAATATTTAAAATGTATATGAAAGCTCCACAAAGTAATGTCTCATACCCCTGCCTTTATTTTCTGAGAATGCAGTGCAGAATTTGTCATGGCATTGGCATATCGCCATTGCAAGAGTCGATTGTATAGCAACCGCAATTGATGAACATCATCTATGTGACTTGCAGCCTTCTTGCCTCTCTTAATATCCACAATAAAACTGAGGACAGAAGGTGAAATCTGGACTTGCCTTGATGGACTGGATGGTCTTACCCGAGCAGGACTGGGTCCTCTAGAAGGAGGATTGACAGCCTTTGCTTGGGATGGACTGACTCTAGAGGCATAGGGTGATGCGGGACATGATCCAGGAGTCGGCAAAGATTGATGTTTAACAGCAGAATTCCCTAAAGTTTCTCTCTTCAATGAGGTTGAAGAAACTGCCTTTTTTATCCGCTGTGAACTATCAACTACTGAACAACCCCGCAGCATTTTTTTCTCACTTTCACGAGATGCACATGTTAACAAGGCACTGGAAGTTTCTGGTAAAGGTTTACTTGCCTCATCCAAAGATAATCTCCTTAGGTTCAGTGAACCTGCTACTGAGTGGGTTAAAGAAATTCTACTGGTCTTATCAGTGAGATCAGTATTTCTGTTTAAAGCATTGAAGTTTCCACCTGTTCGGCTTGGCCATCGATGCTGATCCACATATCGAGTATGTAAACCGTCAATTTTTTGTCTGGAATTCTCTGATTGATCAGTAGAATTCTTTCCTTTATTCGGGCTCCTCTTCCTCTCTGGTGGAGGCTTCCTTGAAGCCGGTGGTGTTTTACCATGAGACACTGGTTTTTCTCTCTTACATATAGGGAGAGAAAAGGCGTCAGATTGGAAAGAAACGCTGAGACTCCGCATTTTAGATGGCCATAAAGACTTTGGTAACTTATTACCTATTATCTTTCTTGATGCCAGTAGCATTTCTGTAGTTGTATCCTGGACTGGGGTTGATGCATGTGGACTTCGAGGTGATAATGGAGTGGTAGAACGCTTCCTGTCAGCTGACGCTGACCTCTTAGTTACTGATACAGTTGACGACGTTGTTGTTCTAGTGGCATTTGGCGAATGGCAGTGCTTTGGACTGGAGGCTGTAGATAGAGTAGGTGACCTATACCTAGAACTAACTTCTCTGGTTTGGGACCGTCCAATGGTTCCATTTTTATTGTCAGCATTCACCAATGGTGGTCTTGTAGTCTCCACTGTGGAGTGCTTCTGTAATGCTACCCTTGATTCACATACATCCATCCAAACTATGCAGATTAGACCACATTGATATCCCCCTTCATATGCTAATGATCACAACACTTTTTGACTGGCTTTTATTAAACCGACAATTAAACAACTATGTAACCAGAACAATTACTCTAAAAGGAGACCCTTTCCTCAGATAAAAATCTGCCATACAAATTTATAGCCAAAAGTAAGGTACTAGGGATAGAAAACTAAAGAGAAGAAAAGAACAACGCTTGACGAAAAAGAAAAGGATGTTAAAAGAATACATCTTTACATATTTTCAGATCTGAACCAGATTGAATATGATTACTTCAACCGACAAACGCAAATGGTTTTTTCCATAATCATTAAAACTGGCATAAATTCTGTCAAATCACCCCCACCAAAAAGATAGTAAAAAATCAAACATCAAAAAGAAGAAAAATTCGAATGATAGCTGGTGAATTCCCTTCCTTGGAAATGGAGAAGGGTAAGAGCATAGGAAGTGAATAGTAAAGAGAAGGGTGTGTAGGATAAAAATGCTCTTTCTTGTTTGTTTCTCCATTTTTTTTTCTTTTTCTATATTAATTTCTTGTTTCTTCTTTTGTTTTTGGTCCCAAACTTTTTGTCCCTCTCACACAGGAATGCCATTGCTCTGTGGGCAGAAGCTACACACACACACACACAGCAACATTCAAAATGGAGCCTTACTGGGCTGTTCCTTGTTCCCCTTGCCACCTCCTTTTCATGATAGGGAATTCACTGAAAGTGCCAACCCAGCCCACACACGCGCGCGCGTGGGGAAGGGAGGGGTTCACACATACACACATATCAGTGTGTGAATTCACATAATGAGCCTTTATCAATGGGAATTAAAAACTGGGGTTTTCCCACAATCAAGAAATGGTAAATCTTTATTGTCAGATTCATAATTTTTTTACTATAGTTCACTATGAATTAACTAATTATATATAAATTCAAAAATGATTAGAGCTGATTAGTATGATAATAATGTTAGAGTTGTCTTTAGTAGAAATTTGTTCATCCACATGAACACGCAGTACAATAAATACACAAAACACCAAAATGGAAAAAATAAAATAAAATAAAATCGCTATTCTGAGAAATTAAATAAAAAATATTTTCTATGTAGTTTAATTTACAGATTCAGGAACGGAAATCAATAAATATCTTTCCTTTTTTTTCCCCTTAAAAAACCCAAACTTGATAGATTGAGAAATTTACATGGATAAATTACGTGCAATAATTTCTGTACTTTGTCAGACTTTGTTCCTAATTCTGAGTATATCTGAAGATTTCGCGTTTAATCTCCGTACATAAACCATAAAAAATCAATTTTCAGATAGATTTATTTGGGAAAATAATAATAATAAATTCCACCGAAAAATAGAACCCAAATCTAATAAAATTTCTGGATCTTTTCCAAAATTTCTTTAATATATTCAAACAATCTGATCCAAAACCCCATTAGCAGTCTACAAAAAACACATAGATGAGCAAAAAGGTCGTATTTTTTATAAATACATCTTCCCAGCTAAATTTTTTTGATAAGATTCTATATAAATAATCACCTGTAATTTCTCGCAAAGAAGAAAATTGGGCGTGTATTTCATAATAGAAGAATTATAAAAAAAATTAAATAAATAAATGTTATTAAAAAGGATAAAAAAGGCAGGAAATTTCAGTTAATAAGGTTGAGAAATAGAGCCAGGAGAGACGGGGAAGTTATTTCGCGCCACCTCATTATTTGCAAATTGTTTTATTTTAATATATATATTTTTTCTTCATATGTTTATAAAAATGTAAAATTTATTGTTTAAATATCATCCTTGAATTTTTAATAATAGAATGAATCTTTTCAATTTTTTAACTCTACATAAGTATTGAATCGAGAAAGGTATAGAATATCATGTTTTTTAACCGGTCACTTACAAGCAAATTTTCTAGTTAAATTGATCGTGCCCTTCGTTGTCGAAAACCGTTTAAATATATAAATTTTGTTATTTTTCTTTAAAAGTTTACACTTATGACACAGAAATTTAACGTGATATCAGAGTAAACAAATTGTGATTTTTTTTTTTTTTGTAACATTCAAAATGAAATGATGAATGCTCTAATAGATTCTTTTTTAGTTCATTCAAACCAGTCAAATATCAAACTATTTAGTTATTAGAAGAGGGTTTAGTAGTAGGAATGTATGATCGTAGATTGCTCTTTAAAATCGTTTACATAGATGTGTAGACATTTTCTTAAATTGAGAGTATATTGAATCTAAAATTGGGTAGGAAAAAAAAACAACTATTATAATGACTATTCCTCATCTTTTCTCGACCAAATTGACTCGACGGTTGAAATATTGCTTTCATTTCAATAGTAGGTAAAATTGATCGAAATCCATACTTTTGTCAGCACGACAACAAGCACGGACGGGCAACAATGAGTCATGATCAAGTGATAAAAATTAATTATATGTCAAACTCACTTTAATAATATGTAATAATGATAATAAATGCAATGTTCATTGATAAAAAAAAAATGAAAAAAAAGTTGAGTAGGGTACCATAGACCAAATAATTAATGGGCTCTCATGTGCTTGTATATTGACAACACATTATAATGACAAAATCAATTACTATATTTCTGCATGTTCTTTTCCAAGGCTGACCGACTTTTGATATATGGTTCAGACATTCGAAAATAATAAGATTCATGTGGAACCAAATTCATTTGAAATCACATTTTGTCTCGTCTCGTCTCGTCTTAACTTATTGTTTGGCATGGAACAAATAATGCAATAAGTTAGAGGGTAAATTTGTCTTTATATGCCCTTCAAACAAAAATTTTCAACGAAAAATATCATTTGAGACAAGCATGCTAGTTAGTGTCCCAAATCCATGCTAATCGGTGAAAGGTTGAGAGTATGTACGCGACAACAAAATTACAAAATTTTTCAACGGAAAATATCATTTGAGATCCAAATCCATGCTAATCAATGAAAGGTTGAGAGTATGTACGCGACAACAAAATTACAAAATTCTTCAACGGAAAATATCATTTGAGACCCAAATGCATGCTAATCAGTGAAAGGTTGAGAGTATGTATGCAACAAAAAAATTAAGGATAGATTCTTAACCTTTCATGTGATGTAATTATGATTTTTCAACCTTCAAACATGAGGTTCTAAATTCCTAATCTATTTAAATGTGTGAACTTGAGTACAGCATGACCAAAATCACCAAATGTAGACATTAAAATTGCATGCAAATTTTGTTAGGTTTATATTTTATAATTGGTGATTCTGTGAATAAAAGGACCAACTTGAACAATTATAGAAGTTTAGGGACTAAATTGTAAAGTTTCATAGTTGGTAAGTTAGCCTAGGGTTTGGGGTGTTACGTTTGGAACAAGAAGGATTCACGCCGGATTCTCGCTAGCTGCTCGTCGGAGTGATGCTCGAGCAGATGAAACAGAGAGTACCTCGCTCGACCTTCGCCCTACTGTGGCTCGAGTGACAGGCCCTTGGCTCGAGCGANTGTTTTTAGGGCTGTTAGGATATATTTTGTAATTGGCAATTCTGTGAACAAACAGACCAACTTGAATGATTATAGAAGTTTAGAAACTAAATTGTAAAGTTTCATATTTTGCCGACAGTGCAAAGAGACGATTCGCGAAGGCGCGAAACAGAGGCTCGAAGGATGATAATGCTGGCGAGCTGCTATTGTCGAAGGATGATAAAGTGGAATCGCCGGCATCGAGCTGCAACCGACTGGAGGCTGGCTGGAGGAGACGTAGAGGTGAGAAGATAGGTGGAGGTCGAGCTTGAAATTGAGGGAGTTTTGGGCTGGGAGATAATTCACAGTTTTGTTTTTAATTTTTGGGAATGGGCTGGGTACTTTAACTCTTGGGCCAGGAGATTAAAAAAAAAAAAAAACTCAAAACATAAAAAATAAAATTGTGGGGTCATT
>CAIGRK010197307.1:0-14768 GCA_903798315.1 Fraxinus greggii | reverse complement strand
TTACAACACATTAAATCTAGTCCCTTTTGTTCACAGATTTGCCAATTGCATATAAAACCTAACACTTTTCATCATAGCTTCTCTCACTAGCCTATCACTGGCCTCTCGCTCGAGCGACAGGCTAGTGATAGGTGAGCAATAGAGATAGTCATATTTCTGCCCGTGTATCCTCTTTTCTGTCTATCTTTGGGCCATAGTTTTTCATTCATGCGGAATTGGTTTTGAAATTCCAAATATACTACAATCATATACTCGAAGAGTATAACAAGTTAATCTATTTATTTGCATAATTTGACTTAACCAAATTTCATCTTTTTTAAACCAAATTCCAACAATTTACGTAGACTTTGTTTTTCTAGATAAATGACCTACCAGCTGCCATCCATGAAATCCATACATGAGCGCACATATCAAATTCACACATATTAATCGTCAACTAACCCATTAATTTCAACACTTGGTAGCCGTCTTCCTTAGTTGGTAGAGAACGTAGAAGAAATTCATTGTCCAGGATTCTTCTGATCCAGTAATAATAAACACAATCATTAGTTGTTTTATTATATCGAGGGATTAGCAGTTCTGGTTAGATATGATGTAAATATGCTATTCTAATACAGAATGTTGAAGCCAAAATGATGAATCTATTCAAATCTAAAAGCAGAATATCGAATAACCCATGCATTATAACATAAATAGCCAAGCCAACGTAGCTTGAGTAGTCGAAATCGACCATCATCAACTTTAGCATGCACTGAATTTCATTAGAGGTTATGAAAATTTTAGCAAAATTGCAATTGGATCATTAAACTTTAATTTTTCTAGATTAGTTTGTTGAACTTCAATTTAATTTCAGAATTCACTACCATCATCTATCATCCCCCATTGTAACTGAAGTTCCTTAGCAGGACAAGCATCCATTTGCTTTTTTTTTTTTTTCCTATTATTTAGTGCGCTTTGTTGGAAATGGTTTGTTAATTAGTAAATTTGGTCAACTCCGAGCTACAATTTTAGTGGGATCCACACTTTGATTTTAGCGTGACCAAGCATATACACATTCTACTCCGCGAGGTGATTAACATGGTATATTTATCATCAAAATTCATTCAGAATTGAATGAAATATTTAATGTCAAAGTAGTCCACTTGAAACTATAAACTGGTGAAATTTTTGATTTATTGGGTTTATACTATGGAAGTTTAGCAATTGAGTTTGGACTATAAGGGATACCAATAGTCTTTGGAAATGGAGGAGACCTATAACCTATTGGGTTCGATCCTAAGACCATACGAGCACTCACCATCGTCGCCGACCGTGAGGTCGGCTTGGCTCAACTCGGCACGAGCACATGGTCGAGTCCAAGTCCAAGTCCAGTTCGTGTTCAGGTGCAGATGGGTTCTTATACTATAGTATCTTTTTGGACAAAATTTATTTAATTTTGGGCTAAATTGTAATTAATCAAATTTTAGGTATTTAATTGAAATTTTTGGCTTATTTTCGAATAATTTTTTTTATCTAGGTCATTTGTTAACCGACGTAACAGACTTAACAGACGCAATGTTTCACTCTAAGCAGTACTATCTGTTCGAGTTTAGAGGGTTGTCTAAACAATAATGACTATTTTGATGTTTGAATGATCACGAATGTATCTATAAATAGCCTATTTGACTGCCAAAAAAATTGCAACCTTCTCTGTTTTGAATCCCATCCTCTCTCTCTCTCTCTCTCTCACTTTGGTACTATTCTCGATGTGAAAACATTTTATTGAGTTCATTGGAATTCCTGCAAATTGTTATATTACTTCCGTATGAGACGAAATTCGTTCTGTCTTGGGAGACGATTGCTGAACGCCTTTAGCATCTTTAAATACAGCAGATTTATTTTAAGGAAACATCGTGAAGTTTGTGGACTTTAATTAACATTCTAACCATGTTGTTCATCTCGTTACACTGCTCAAGTTACATTATGGTAATTCTATCAGTGTGGTATATTCAAATTGCTCAATAGAGGAATTTATACTCCAGAAACAACACACTTTTATGTTAGTTATTTAGTTATAATATGTTGGAATACTAGTTTAATGAAGGGGTATTCATGTCATAAAACTAGCAGATATTTTTCCATGTTGTTTCCTACAATATTTTAAAAATTGAACTAGACATCAACTCAAGAAAAAGGAAAGAGTCAAGGTTTGAACAGTTCAACGAAAAGTGAGAAGACAGTAAAATTTATATAATATTGCTAGTGAGAATGTAGTTGGCTACATAATTAGCATAGATGAAAAAAAATATTTGTATAAAGCATTAGTTACATTAAATTTAAACATATGTCGCTAAATGTTTAATCCTTTCCGTGTTGGAGAAGATTTGTCACATCTCACCTAACATTGAAATGTAAATATAGAGAGAAGATTTTAGAACCTGCCTCAAGCATTGACAAAATGTATTATTACTCTATGTTGAATGAAAGATGTTCAAAAAGAACAGCATCTCTAGGTAAAACAGATCTCCAATCCATCTTTAATATCCTACACATAAATTTGACATTAGAATAGAGTGTAAGCACAAGCCCGATTCTTTAAAAACTAACATCACTAAACGGTACCTTAAAATTGGAAACATCAAAATGCTACAAGTAGAACAGCCAAAACAACACACGGTAACATAAATGAACGGCTAAAAATAACAGATCTAAAACACAATTATCTAATTGACACTGAATATGAATCATTCCATGCCCAATTCACGAAAAATATGTTAAAGAACAAAAAAAAAAAAATTAACGGTTAGATAACTTGATTAAATGATTTTAATCATGAAGTTAAAAAATAATAATAGAGCATACACTACAAATTTTCTTTCCGACATCTCACATCGCAAAAATGGGATAAAAATTTGTCAATGAAGTTGTTAAATTTGGAATTACTATTGAACACATTAAAATCCTAACAATCCGATGCCTTACCATACCGTCCACGATTCAACTGCATTGTTCACCTCATCAGCCGAAACGTACGTCATGAATCTGAAACCCGATCTATCACTCTCTCTGTCGTAAACCACCTTGGCATCCATAATCTTTCGTTGCTCACTGAAGAAGGTTTGAAGATGCAGATTCTCAACTTCCCACGCAAGGTTTCCCACACAATCTCTGTTTTTATCATCAAAACTTGTCCCTGATACTTCCCTTGGTCGGTCCTCCGAACGATGAATTTTCCTCTTAGGAAGTGGAGGACCACCATTCACTCTTAGTTGTCTACCTTCAAATTCTTGAAAAACAAGGCAATTCTAGAATTTCATATTCAGTTTCAATAAAGAAACGCGAGACACTTGATGCGTAATACTGATGCACAAGTAGCATAATGGCCATGATTATCACAATTTAAAATGTAGATACAGCTTCATATGTATACAATCTATAGAAGACTGCATTATTGTACCCTTAAGTTGCATAAATGCTGGAAACTTATATATCCATTGAACTGTTGAGCAACACTTGCAGCTTCCTCTGCAGTACACATTGTAATGAAACCAAACCTTTTACTTCTTTCCATAAAATTGTCAAAGATTACCTGCAAATTTCAATACTTAGCTAACAATCCGTCCTCACAAAAGGAAAATAAGCAATTTCTTTCACTATAGGTTAACAGATGAAACTGGTAAACTAAGTAGTCTTGCATTGAAATATAAAAACATTTATATGCAGTGCGTACATAACCCACTCGTTACACAACCAAACGGCCTTCAATAAGCATACATCTATCCCATTAATATACAAAGAAAATGAAAATTCTGCACAGATGCAATGTAAGAAAATATATTGCTTGGCATGAACAAAATCCCAATTCCTGAAATCATGTCCCTAAAATAACATTATTCTGAGTTTTTCACAAACAAAGACAGAAGCATTAATTCACAAATGTCTTCCATATATCGACCACCCAATAAACAAGAGAAGATTAAAGATAATTGTATAAGAAGATTGATACCAGCGTAATTGCTATTTGACTACAAGTCATTGTAATCAAAGAAGAAGCTTGTTTTGCAGCTTAAAAAATTTACTTTGACACCGAAATAAAGAAGTCTTAATAGTACTTGGATAATTAACCCAAAATAGACTAAAAGAATATAAAACTGGGGGGGATGCAATAGGCCATATTTTCATTGTCCCCAGTAATGGAGACACCATCACGGTACCGAATCTTTACTCTATTCCAGTTCAAGAAATCTGCATGTGGGAAATCAAAGAAAAAAAAAGAGAGTTCAAAATTAGATGATAGATAATGAAATAACTGATGGAGGTTCCCATTAATGCCATGAAGAAACCATTCTAAAGTCCGTTTCATTTAAAAGGAGGAACTTCCAGCTTGTGAAAATGTTAACATAACATAAAGCAAATAGACTACGGAACATAAAAACATAGAGATAGACAATATAATTACCACGTGTCTAACCAAATTATATATCAATGTATAGCGAGGAACAAGAAAATGTATAAACATACATATTCCTTCAAAAATTCAATCAGTGCAAGACTGTATATAGTTCAAATTGTCTCTTGGTGTCCTTTACCTTCTAAGAACACCCTATATGCAGATCTTGAAGTGTTGTGTCTAGTTCGATAATAATTGATAAGAAAATACACAAGCTAATATAATATTCATCTCTAGATTTCTTACATCATCACCTGCAAACTTGATATCTTGATAAATCACTTTGACCTTAATTTTGTGCCACTTGATGATCAAAAACTCTAAACCAGCACCCTTTGATGCCACTATCTTGAGAAAACACTTCAACTTGAGATCCTATGGTCAAATTTTGCATACATTGGCGACATTGCATTTTGCCATGATAAGGATAGAGAAGAGCGTCCTCCTTTAAATCTGCCCTTTCCAATGCCACCTTTCGAGCTGAAAAGACCACCACTTCGATCTTGTAGGCTAGCATCAGTAGACTCTCGTTTGTCAGCAAAATGCAAGTTCATTTCACTATTTTTGGAACAACAAAGTCTCTTATTGGGTCTACTTCCAATAGAAACACTATGAGTTCCTTCTGCCTTCATATCATCATTAGATGTTTCAAGTGATGAAGGGAAACTATTTCTTAGTACATTCTGTCTCCAATGGCCTTTAGCCCGTGTTATGTCAAACAGCTTTACATATAATTATCGAACAGTCTAAAACAAACAAATGGTTTCAGCAGCATATCTAGGGCCACATAAAAAACTTTCTCATAATGCTCTAGACTAAAGACGGTAGCCAGTCCATCTATGCATTCAATGCTGATATCTTAAAAAGAGAGCAAAAAGAGTATATGATCATTAGAAGAAACTCATAAACAGTTATTTGAATAAACCAGCGTACTAAAAGGTGCGACTAGGTGGTTCCTACGAAAATACCAAGCCAAGTGGCTGGCGCCTTATTTAGAGGTCAACGACAATCGTTGACTGCTAATGCGTACCTAGGTGCGCATTAATATTATTTTTCAAAATAATAAATAAATATTTTTACAATTTTTTTAAGTTAAAACGTAAAGATTGATTTTACATTTGAAATTTATCTTTTTGTTGGAAACTTTTGAAAACATGTATAAAGTTTCTATAAATCTATTTTGGATGTTTGACAATGTAAGGACCAAGTTCAAAAGATTATTCACTATACATCAACAAAACAGAAAAATAAATGTGCAAAATCGACAAAATAAAGAACACAAGATTTTTCGCCCTACGGCAAGAGGTTCGGAACAAAGTTCCTAATCCCCTTTCGAGCTTCCGCCAAACTGGAAGAAATCACTATATTATCAAGAACCAAACTCTATCCAATGATTACACCATGACACTCAGAGTCAGACGAATCACACAAGATTACATCTTGCCTTTAAATCGATTGAAACAGCAAACCACTCAAGGATGCAATTCTAGCCCTTCTTTATAAATCACTCAAGATATATACTAGGACTATACAAAGATCTAAAGAAGGCTTTCAGATTTAGAGTGTAGAACAGAGACGGCTAGAGAGAGTGCAGAGCGAGTTCGAGAGAATGAATGTCAAAAATGAATTCCAATCAACACTCAAACCCTAGACGCATATAAGAGAAGTCTCCAGAAGGTCTCTATACAACAGTCCGTGGGGTGACACTTGGCGACATCTCCACCATCCAGTTATAATTGAAAAACTCCTGAAGGTTTAAAACACGCTTATTACCAATTAAAACTGGAAGCCACAAATTTAACAGTCCAGCCCAATAACAACAAATCAGCCCAACATAATAATACAATCAGGTCCAATAAGATCATCATTGTGCCATTTTCTCCACATATATGCATTATTTAATTTCTTTTTAATTATTAAATGATTTTTGATTAATTAAAAATTTAAAAAATATTAAAATAAGAAACACATTTTTACGCTTTTTTACGTATATGCCTCGCCTAAGTCGCCTAGTCCATAGCTTGGCCTCCACACATCGTCACACATGACGTCTTTTAGAACACTGATATAAAACAATCAACTTCCATTGCTCTTAAAAAATGTTAAGAGACTAACTAAATACTCACAGATATTTTTACATTGTTGCAGCAAAGGATTCATAGTGTCTGCACCTTTTCCATCAACTCCATTGCTAACCTAAGCATAAAAACTCTACCTTGTGAACAAGCTTCCACATTTGAACGTCCTAAAGGATTTAATGAAGTAAACAGATGATAAATATGATTCGAACATATACTCTTTGATTAGAAGAATTAAGAAAATTGAATACTAGACAAAATATCATTACTTTATCAGCTAACCTTAATAATATCAGTATGCACAACTTGTGACTTCTTTGGTTCGCATTAAAACGTCAAAATGATTATAGGAATATAAATATTCTATCAAGTTAATTACCCTGTTAAGAAACCATTGTCGTTACTAATAATAAAAAAATCATGGAAAAGCACAACCTTTCCTTCACAGTGAGAAATTGGCAAGAACACCAAGCAACGTAGTAACTAAACCTCCAACGGCCAGAGGCGGAGCCCCATACAGGCTTTCCTGCACTTAACTTTGGGCCCAACCCTTTTTTTTTTAAGTATTGGGCTATCTAGTACAGCATAAATTCTTACTATCTTTGAAAAGTTTATCTTGAGCCAAAGGCTCATATTTGCTTGAAAACACTTGTTATCCACATTGAACGCCAAGCGTTGTGGTGGTCCAGAAAGCAGCTCTTGGAGGTAATACTGAAACTTCAGCCTTTAAACCAATGATGAAAGTTTATTTAATTATGATAGCTTAATTAAAAAATATAGTTGAGAAGAATAATTATAGAATTTTTTGAAAAATCCATGTAGTACAATTAGTTAACTTACTTGAAGTGAGTATACACTGCGTTCTAGTTCTGATATGTACTATAATTTCCTGACTCGGGGATCTTTGCATAGATTGCCGATAAGCCAAGATTCTGATATGTGATCGCACACCATGATAATTAATCTGAATTTTCTATATTTGCACGTCAAATTCTTGATGTTGTATTAAATGGTAAATCCGGTCGAATGAACATGCCATAAGAAGTTTATACGAATGATTACCTCTTGATCCTTTTTCGATCAGAAATCTTATCATTTGGATTTTATGTAGTTGCATGTTGAGCATTTTGTTCCTCAAATTTGCATGAACTATACACCTCATCAGGTTCACTCTTTGGCTGGTGCAGCTGTTATCGAGTGGACATTATTTTTCACCATTAATGTTGTTATGATCAGACGGTGACGAACGACTCAAAAATGGTAAAGTGGGCCCCATCACAACATCATCAATGCACATATACATGAGCTGATCATCACCAAACCTCTCAAATTCAATCTCATTCCCAGCACTAGTAGATATAGACGATCTTCTGCATTCTTGCACAATTGGTATTTCAAGAAAAGCAGTTGACTCACTAACAGACGTCCAGTGGCCACGCATCAGGTGGATGAGAAGTCAAGAAATTCATCGACCCATGAAGGGTCTTGAGGAGTGGTATAGTAGCATTATTTGTTTTCAAAATTTCCATGGAAAATATCTTCTAGTGAGAAAAATCATGTAAATTTTGAGTCACATTTGGCACTTTTGAAGGTAAGTTATGTGCCATTAGTTTCAAGGATCTATTAACGAAAGATCAAAGTCCAAGGTCGAAAACTCATAGTCGAGCCTTGATTAAATTGTGCCCAACTTATTCGTGGCTTTGCCCCTGCCAATGCCAATTGCCAAAGTTGTAGCCGAGAACCTATTGTTGTTAGTTAGTTCTTGATTTTATGGATCATGTTGGGAATCTTTATACAACAAATCTGGTGGTCCAAATACAAGCAGGGAAATGGTTTTAGACAGTAAGGAGAGAGGCTACCGATTCATCAAGTGAGCTGGTAAGAACCATAGCTGATGTGGAGCTGATTCAATGTTGATGTGTTCAAGTTAATTCTCAACACCCCCCTTCAAGCTAGATGGTACTGAGGTAACTCCAACCTTGTCTTTCAAGAAGAGAAACCTGGAGTGATTAAGTCCTTTTGTAGATCTACAATCTAATTTGAAGTAGGCACATATTTCACCTTCAGCTTCTTTGCAAGTACCTTATCTATGATGAAGTGAATATCTAAATCTATATGTTTTGTTCTGGCATGATACATTGGGTTTGCAGCCAATGCCCCTACAGTTATGTTGTCACACCATAGAGTTAGAGTTACAGCTAGTGGAAGCTCCAATTCTTGAAACAATGACTGAATCCAAGCAATCTCTAAAGCAGTTGATGCAAGTGCACTGTATTCAGACTCTATGCTTGACCGTGCCACTACTTGTTGTTTCTTCGAAGACCATACTATCAAGTTATCTCCCAGATAGATACCGTAGCCTATGGTTGATCTTATATCATCTGGACAGGAGGCCCAATCTGCATCTGTGTAACCATTTAGACTTAATCTGTCGCTTCTTTGAATCCATAAACCATGGTTCATTGTACCTTTAAGATATCTTAATACCCTCTTCAGTGCCTGCTAGTGTGCAGAGGTTGGATATTGCAAAAATTGGCTTAGTTTGTTGATAGCAAATGTAATATCTAGCAAATGTAATATCTAGTCTAGTGTGTGTGAGGTACTGCAATGCTCAATAGCGGGTTCAGCTAGTATTTCTCCATCAGATTTGGAGATTGTTTTGCCAGCAGGCATTGGTGTAGGGCATGGTTTTAAGTTTTGTAGCTCAAACTTCTTGAGTAGATTGGCAATATACCTTGTCTGAGTGAGATGACCACCTGAATCATGCCACACTACCTCTATTCCAAGAAAGTAATGTAATCTTCCCATGTCCTTTAGTGCAAATTTTTTGTTCAGTGTATTTATGAAACTTTGCTGTAAGTTCTTGTCATTACCTGTTATAACAATGTCATCCACATAAATTAGTGCAAACATCAGGTCCTTTCATTCTTGAAATAAAACAATGAGGTGTCTGCCACATATTGTTTAAATTTCCAACTCAAGAGTGTGCAGAGGTTGGAGATTGTAGAAATTGGATTAGTTTGTTGACAGCAAATGTAATATCTCGTCTAGTGTGTGTGAGGTACTGCAATGCTCCCATTGTACTTCTGTAGATAGTGGGTTCAACTAGTATTTCTCCATCAGATTTGGAGTTTGTTTGGGATAGGTGTTGGGCATGGTTTTAAGTTTTGTAGCTCGAACTTCTTGAGTAAATTAGTAATATACCTTGTCTGAGTGAGATGAAGACCTAAATCATGCCACACTACCTCAATTCCAAGAAAGTGATGTAATCTTCCCATGTCCTTTAGTGCAAATTTTTTGTTCAGTGTATTTATGAAACTTTGCAATAAGTTCTTGTCATTACCTGTTGTAACAATGTCATCCATATAGATTAGTGCAAACATCATGTCCTTTCATTCTTGAAATAAAACAATGAGGTGTCTGCCACAGATTGTTTGAATTTCCAGCTCAAGAATGTAACTTTCAATTTGTCATATCAGGCCCTAGGTGTTTTCTTTAATCCGTAGAGTGCCTTTTCTAGTCTACACACATAATTGGGGCTTTGACTTATCTATGAAACCTTCTGGCCGATTCATATAGATTGTCTCTTATAGTTTCCCATTTAGGAAGGCATTATTAATGTCCACTTGTCTAATAGTCCAATCCTTTGTAACTGCCAAAGTAAGCATAATTCTCAGGGTCGATGGTTAATGACTGGACTGAAAGTCTCATAGAAATCAATTCCAGGAGTTTGGTAGAAACCTTTGGCTACCAATCTGGCTTTGAACCTCTGTACAGATCCATTTGTGTTGTGTTTAATTCTGAAGATCCATTTATTTCCTACTATGTTATAGGTAGGTGATGGAGATACAAGTTTCCGGGTTCTGGATTTTGTTAAGACATTGAATTCTTCTTCCATGGCATTCTTCCAATCTGCATTCATCATTGCCTCTTTCACACTTTTGGGTTTAGAGAACTCTGAAACCTTTTCAGCTGATTTTGTCGAGTAGGCTTTAGGTTTGAACACCCTAGCCTTTCCTCTAGTGATCATAGGATGCTTATTTTGGTTTCTTGATTCTTGTTGAGGTCTCTGGTTTTCAACTGGCTACTGAGCACCTTCAAGTGTTTCATTATTTCGCAACATATTTGACTCTGATTCTACAGATTCTGCTTCAACATTTTCTTTGGTTCCATTTCTGTCGAACTCTTCTGGATTGTCATCATGGAGTACATTTTCGTGCTGATTATCACTTAGGTCAGAAAGTGAGTGATGCTCAACATGAGTTGCTTCAGGTTAAGCTGTACCAATATGACTTGAAGTACTCTTAGAATTGTTTAGTTCAGAAGGACGATGGATGTACGGCACAATCATTTCAGGCACTATTGACTTTGGTTGATTTTTGATAGTGAATGAGGACTCAAAAGGAAACTCCAATTCATTGAACACTACATATCTTGAGATGTATAACCAAGGAAGATGCACTTTGTGGAGTGAAAACCGAACTTATGTCTTTGGTAAGGTCTTAGGCAAGGGTAGCAAGCACAACCAAAGACCCTTAGTGCTTTATCGTCAGCTTCCTTTTTGTGTAGGGCTAGGTAAGGAGATTGTAGTTTAAGAGTGGGTGTAGGAAGTCTATTTAGGAGATATGTGGCAGTTTGAAAGGATTCCCACCAATACTTTAATGGCAGTTGAGCTTGAGCCAAGAGTGTCAAGCCAGTCTCAGTTATATGTCTGTGCTTTCTCTCTATTCTACCATTTTGGACTAATGTATAAGGGCATGGATGTTTGAATTCAATTACTTCTTGTGTCAGGAGGTTTGAAAAAATTCTGTACTCTCCTCCCCAGTCAGCTTGTAGAGTTTTTATTTTGCTGGCCAGTTTGTTTTCAACAAGTTTCTTAAATTGGACGAACACATTCAAGGCTTCTGATTTTTTTTTTTAGAGGGTAAATCCAAGTGAACCAACTGAAGTCATCTAGGAAGGTTATTTAATATCTGAAGCCTGAGGTTGATAGAATGGGTGCAGGTCCCCATACATCTGTGTATACCAATTCTAAAGGGACTTTGACACGTGATGAAGACAGGGAAAAAGGCAACAAATGAGCCTTGCCAAGTAGACATGCATTGCAAAATAATTTGATATCATTTTCTTTAACTTTCAGATTACAAATTTTGAGAACTTGAGTCATCACTTGGCTGGATGGATGACCAAGTCTCTTGTGCCAAACATCAACTTTGGAAACTAAAGACTCTTGAATGGAATTAACAGAGGAATTAACAAAGGACTCTTGACTAGATTTAACTGAGGACTCTTGACTGGAATGAGTAGAGGATAGATTACAGTAGGATTTATTTGGAGACTTGACTACTGAGGGAGATACTTAGTGCTTTGGTGAGAAAAGTCCAATTGATATAGCCCTTCCTTAAGCTTCCATTGTAGCATCACTTCCTCGTTGACATGTCCTTGACAAAATACCAGTTGAGATGAAATTCCACGAAAACTTGATTATATGTAGTTAACTTTGAGACACTGATAAGGTTTTTCTTGGTTTCGAGCACATGTAGCAGTTTGTTTAGCATCAATGTTTTATCATTTAAGGCTGGAATATGAGTGGTTTGTACATTTCCTAACATGATTTTTTCCTTACCAGTGTACTCATTTGCAGAAGTGATATTTCCTTTGTCAATAGTGATGTGATTGCTAGCTTATGTATCTGCATACCATGTTGGATCATTCACTATGATGGGAGATGCTATGAGAGCTCTGGGAGAAGGATTGTGGCAGAACCTCTGATTTGGTGATGTTCGAATGTACATTTCATCATACCTGAAGTTGTAAACATTTGCCTTGTGTCCAATTTTCCCACACACTTGGAAAATTGGCCGGTCACTACCTCTTCTTCCACTTTTGTAATTATTGAAGTTTGTAAATCCTCCACCCATACCTGGCATGTTGGATTTGATATGATGATGATGATTAAAACCAGATCTTTGGGAGAAGTTACCTGACGTATGGTCAATGCTGATTCCTGCCATCTCATTTCTGATTGAGTTAAGGTGTTTAAGCCTGTTTTCATAAGCCATATGTGTGGATTGAAGGTCTCCCCAAGAGATGTGATCCTTGCTATTGACTTGGACAACAATTGGTGTGTAATCCTCATCTAGGCCTACCAAAACTTGAGTAATCAGGTCTGTGTGAGTAATGGTTTTGCCAGCAATCTCAAGATTATCAGCAAGTTGCTTCCCTTTGTTTAAATATTGATCAATATTCATGGTTCCTTTTCTTACTTTTTGTAGTTCACCAGTGAGGAATGTGATCCTCGATCTATTTTGGACTCCATAACTCTCCTCAATGGCAGTCCATAGTTAATTTGAGTTGGCTACACCTATGAGTCTCATAGCTATATCATGAGTCATTGAGGAGTAGAGCCATCCCATCAATAGTTGGTCTGTTGACATCCATTGGATGTGTTTCGAGTTTTTAACCATCTCAACATGGTAGCTTCACCAGTGATCTGAGTTCCAGTAAATTCTTGAGGACGCACCTTTGTCCCAAGAATGTACCCTTTCAGATTGTGTCCACAAATAATTGGCAGAATCATGTTATTCCATAGAAGATAGTTGTTCTTATCCAGTTTCACAGATACAGTTTAGGTTAGGTTGATACCAAAGGGTGAGAGGTGGTTGTTTCCAAGCAGTGGAGCAGCTATGTTGCGAGAGATTGATGCTGGAGCAGTGATGGGATCAGCATTTTGTGATGTGTTACTAGAGTTGGCCATGGCTGCTCTGATACCAAATGAAAGTTTATATTGATTCAAGAATGATGATCAACTTATTATTTGTATTGCTACAGTAGGTGAAATATATAATACGAAGGAATGTTACAAGAATAGTCTAGAACCTATGGTTGTTAGTTAGTTTCTGATTTTATGGATCATGTTGGGAATCTTTATGCAACAAATCTGGTGGTCCAAATACAAGCAGGAAAACGGTTTTAAACAGTAAGAAGAGAGGCTGCTGATTCAACAAGTGAGATGGTAAGAACCATAGCTGATGTGGAGTTGATTCATTGATGACGTGTTCAAGTTAATTCTCAACACCTTCAAAAACCCATTTCGTAATTGGCCAGCCAAAAAATTTATAAAATCAACATTAGGGCTCAAAAAGGTTCGAAGATCAAACAATTACTCTTCTCTCTTATTGTCATGGAGCTTCGACAATAGCCCAACCATTATACTCATATGGGGTATTTAAGTATTTTTGATCGAAGAAACCCAATTCAATTTAGCACTTGAGTTTTTCTTAACAATTGAACCTTATAATGAAAAAGTGCTAAGGTTTTTGGGCCTGATGAAAAATGGGTTTGTGGAAAAACTTAAATTGAAATTGTGGTGAAATAACAAGGGGCATTTGAGGGCAACGAAAGTAAAGAAAATAGAGAAAAAATAAAAAATAGAGAAGAAGTGGTTGTGTAGGGGAAGAGGAGCAAAGAAGCTTGGTGGTTTGCGCGTGAAAATGGCGAAAGAGTGTGAAGAAGAAAAGAAAAATGGAAAGAGAGAGTTAAACCTACCAGCCACTCAATTTTATAGTTAGTCCTAAAATCCAATTACAATTTCAAGTCAAAGTCAACAATTCATTTCAACCACATATTTCATGGTACTCACAACTCTTCAACCACATATTTCATCTACTTTTATTAAAATCTACTAAAAATCTAATTTTAATCTTTACCAAACATGGGCTTAATATCATCATATCACTCAATTTGATTTTATTTTAACAAGATCATCTAACTTTATACTTAGTTTATGGTTACCCAATTTTATTTTATTTCATTATGGTCACCCAAGTTCCATCTAATGTTTCACCATGATCATCCAACTTCTTTTAACCATTTTCACTAATTTTGAAAGGGTAAAATGGTAAATTTGTATTATATATATAAAATAATTTTTTTAAAACATAAATAAAAGTTTTTTTATTATTTTAAAAACGTTTTTTTAAATTAATTTTTATTTTATTTTATTTATTTTTTAAAATAACTTTTTATTTTATTTTTTTTAAGTAACATTTTTTAAAATAAGTTTTTATTTTAATTTTTTTTTAAAATAGGTTTTTTTAAATATATTTTATATATATATTGCAAAGTTGTCGTTTTACCCTTTTAAAACTAGTGAAATTGGTGAATAGAAGTTGGATAGTCATGGTGAAATGTTGTATGAAATTGAGTGACCATAGTAAAACGTTATATAAAATTGGGTAGTGATTACGCCCAAAGAATAA
>CAIGRK010197147.1:0-13059 GCA_903798315.1 Fraxinus greggii | reverse complement strand
ACTACGAAGCCTACAACTAGATTGATGTGGAGCCCAAGAACGCCAATTAAACCTGGTTTTAGATTTGAACCCAACAAGGTGAACCAAAGAACCCAACGATAACGACGATGCATTGAACCCCTTGATTACACAATGAAAAACCCATGATCCGATGTTTGAACACTACAAGATTTAGATCTTAATAAGTTTAATTGATTGTTCAATGAAAGAACAAAGAAAGCAATAGCCTCTCAATTAATAATTTGTCAAAATTTCCAATACAATGAATGTTTTTCGTATATATACCAAACCTTAGAAATTAGGTAAAAAAGTGCATAATCTCATAAATAGGGTAGGAGATTGACTAAACATAGAATTCCAATAAAATAAAAAAATTCACGGAAAAGGAAATTTTTGACAAGTTTTATACCTATGCAGTCGCGTAGACTTATCTTATGCGGTCGCATAGGCCAAGCTTCAGGCTCCTTTTGATTTCTATAAATAGGCATGCGACCACATGCCAGTTTCTACTATGCGGTCACATAGAAGTAACTTTGGCCTCCGTTATCAATTGCTTGAATCGAGTTCATCCATCCCGATTCTGACCTCGACCCCAACATAGAACTTACCTCATTCTTCATCACGATCGATGTATCATCAACCGTAGCTTGAACAAGCAATGTCATCACTTCTTGCACCTACTTTGTCCTCAATCGAGTCAACGATCCTTCTTCTAATAGCAATGGATCCTTCCCTGGACTTGTCCTCGTTTCGATGGCACTTTGGTTCATATCACTTTATTAATGAGCCTTTGATATGTTGTCCATGCGTTCATCAACTCGATAGCACATAATACAGTCAGCCATGGAGGAGGTATTCTGTCACGCATTTTATGCAACGTAAATTATGCCGTAAGTGTATGGTATCAAGTTTTGTAATTTAATAATGGAATTAGAGTGTCAAACACACATGGATTGATATTCAATTCATACTAAGTACTATAATTGTTTAACATTTATTTTATTTAGAAATCAAGTTTTAGAATCAATGTTATTAACTAACCGAAATGTGAATATGGTGACGAATTCAACAATATCAATGCAAGTTTTAAAGATTTATCAATAGGAAAAAGCCTGGGGTTTTGATTTCACCTAACTATCAAATATATTTCTTTATTATATAATTATTTCTAATAAATTTTCCTAAGTTTATAAGCAAGAACCCTAATATAATTCTACTTCATTTCTCAAGTACCGAGTAAATTCTTATATTTTAATTCCAATATCTCTATTCTGAATTAAAATCTAGAATTTATCAAGTTCATGGTTTTTAAGTCTTCAAATATTCTATAATTTCTCTCAAAACCTAAAAAATCTAGGTTTTGTTATTGTTGTGATTGCGCCGAAATTCTCCTCTTTTGAATGCTGAAATTGATTAGCATCAAATAATTCAATTAGCAACTAATTAATTGAAAGCATTAAGAATGAATAACACAAATAAACATTATTGGAAAGTCTCATAGAAATAACTAAAATAAATCAAACCATATTCTCAAGTTTTGGTTATATCAAACCCTAAAAGAATAGTTTAACTTATGATGGAAGCCATAGAAATAACCAAATTCATATAAAAAAAAACATAGATAAGAGAATAGAAAAACTAGTTTTGGTAGATCTTCAATCCCCTCTGCGATGTTGTTCTTGATTTCTCCTTGATTTCTTGATGATTGCTTATCCCTTGCCTCGATGAATTGTAATTAAAAGGTGGTCTTTAGTGTTGTTTTTATATCATCACGAAGTCTTGGGAGAGTTAGGGTTGGATTGAGATTTAAGAAGAGATCAAAATATGCAAAACTCCTTTTTCTCGCCCGGTGGCACCGTGATGCTGTTGAAATTTCAGTAATAGTGGCGCTGCGGCACTCACTTTTGGGTAAAAATTCAGCACTGCGCATCTTTGAGTATTCTCATCATAACTTTTTTCTCTCAACATTTGAATAAAGTGATTAAAAGTGCATTGGAAAGATACTCAAATGGCTACAACTTTACTTCAAATAACTTTCTCCAATTTGAACGTTTACTATGTTAGAAATAGGTTTCAATCTTTGGCCAAAAAAATATGAACATATTTGTGGGGTTGAAAATTGATTTACGAAAATATTTTGATCATATTTCACTCATTTTTTACTTATAATTACATCCGGATGACTCCTAGCAATCCTCAATTATCGTTTTGTTGTCCAAATCAACTATTGAAAAGTTACAATTGAGCCCTCAAACTTTGGATTTCACCATTTTTCATTGTTATTCTCTTTTTTCTTTCAATTTAGCCTCCAATCATCAAGTTTCATCAAATCAACATCAACTTCACCTTGATATATGCAAACATTAGTCTTTTCTCCAAATTTCGCATCATTCACATCAATTCACCTAACCTATAAAATAACATGAAAACACAAATAAAAACGTACTAAAACTCTAAGAATCAAACAAAATATCAAAATTAAGTAGCATTAATATGATGAGTGAAACACGCTCACCATCTTCTCCTAGTCTTCCTTGACCATTAGAATCTGACAATGTCTAGATAATGCATGAAGGAAGCTATAGAGTTTATGGCCTGATATACTATCCACGAGATTATTGATCTAAGGTAGAGGATAAATGTCCGTAGGGCATGCTTTGTTGAGGTCGGTATAGTCAATGCAGACTCGTCACTTATCGTTGGCCTTCTTAACAAGAACAGCATTGGCAAGCCAGTCCAAATACTAAACTTTGAGAATAAAACAAGCACTGATGAGTTTACCAATCTCCTCATTTATGACATCTCGATGTACTAGAGCAAACTGTATCTTCCTCCGTTTGACTAGCTTAGCTCTTGGGCTAATATTGAGTTTGTGCACTGTCATCGGATATCATCTACCTTCCATACGAATACATCAATGTTACGAGAGATGTAGCTGATGAGATTGGCCATGTTAGTGACATCGAGATCTTGACTAATGGTTACTTTTTTGCAAAGCTCAAGCTCAACCTCTATCAATGCTTCAGCTGGAGTAAGTCTCACCAACTGCTCAAGGTGGGGGGTTGAATGTTGACACGTGCATGACGTCAGTGTTCAAGCCCCAAATTCGAATAACATTATATTGCTTGATCACCATTTGAAATAGCTGAATCATTTGTTTGGTTATTCTCAAAGTTCCTTGAAGTAATGCCAAATCATTCGCCGTTAGGGTTATAATCACTGATCAAGATGCTACAATTTCTAAAGCCATATCGATAGTACTACTACGACAGTGCATTGATATTATTTGTGGCACATACTTAACAAGTTTTCGAAGAAGATCAATGACATGTTATACAATGAGCAGTATCATAGATTGGTGAATATCATCAAATAATCTGAGATGCCAGAGGAGCACAAGAACCGTTGGATCCAGGAAACGAAATCTAAACAACTAGATTGAAACAAATGGCTCAGTAGCATGTATGAGATACGCCATCATTGGATACCTGCGTATTTGGAACACATTTTCAGTGCAAGCATGTCTAGGAGTCAAAGATCTAACAGCAGACGCTCAATATGAAGAATTCATTGATGAGATTTATTACTCGTTTCAAAAGGGTGCTAGAACATTAATGTCATGAAGAGTTAGTTGATAAATATATCAATCTCACTAAAAAACCAAAACAGATATCGATTGACATGATGGAACACTAGATGGTGAAAATCTACACGAAAAATATTTTCATGTCTTTCCATAATGAATTTGAGCAGAATAATTTTCATATGTGCTCGAAGAGGTCGGACTCCGTCGATGCTAAAGTGTATGCTACAGAGAGTTTTAAGCTAGTGAAGACTTTCAAACGTCAACATGTGCTGACCTATTTCACGAATTTGGATTTCATTAAATGTAGCTATGGAATGTTTGAATATGAAGGGGGTTCTATGTCGACATATGCTTAGCTATTTGAAGAAAAAGCAAGTTTTGTTGTTACTGGATAAATACATTATACGCAGATAGATGAAGAATGTGAAAGCTGGATCAGTATACGAACTTATGATTGTTTCATCTATCAACGACAGTCACGAGTAGTCACTGATGGGACGACAAGTGATGTTTTCATATAGACTTCTTTAGTAGTTGACAATGCCTCTTTAAAAGACACTCGAAGCACCTATTTGTTGGACGAATTTGGTAGGTTGTACATCAACCAGAAAAAAATTAACAATGGAGTCAACGCTCACATGAAAAAAACTGGAAGCAAAAGGTGAGAGAAACGCCAAGGTGTAGCTCCAAATTTCGTTAGAGCAAAAGGGTGTGAAAAGCGACTGAAGACGTCGAACAAAAATGCTATTTCTAGAGGTAGAAGACAATGTCATTCATGGTCACGATAAACGAACATGTCTAAATTTGCAAAACAAGTAATTATTTTATTTATGCGTTCGTTATTAATAAGTTTTGAAATTCATCTAATAATTTGACAATTTCACCAGGTAAAATTTGGCGGCCTAACCATCCGAACTTCAATCACGAGCCCGATGGTTTTAGAAAAATTTGGCACTTGCATGAGTATTGAAGTAGCAATTATGACTTCAGCATAGGCTTCAATTATTCGTAATTTCATTTAAGTTTTCATATAACAATTTACGAGAAACGGTGTAATATTTGCTTTTGATATAATATTTTGTGACCAACGGTCCGCTATTTTCATTTCACGTAAATATTCGGAAACGCAAAAACTATACATACATATATATATATATATATAGGTGATTAATTATTAAGTAAAATGGATGGGTAGTTGATTAATTAGTAAGGAACCAAATTCCAGCCAAATTCATGTGTAAAACTTGTATAACTAAAATTTATTCCCAGATTCATATGTATGAAACTTTCAAATAAGTTGTCGAAATTTTTGGCATCACACTACATGTAAAAATTTCCTAATTAGAATGATGCAAATTATATTGAGAAATTTGTCGCGCAAAAATGAACGTTAATGAAAAAATTGAAATTTTTTAAAGAAACATGGTGCCTCTTTTTTAGACGCTCGTTTAACTATTTTCAATGTTCAAACGATATTCTTTTCGACCATTCAATATATCTACAATATAGCTCTCAAAACGAGTTTCAAAATGACGTAAACAATTTATGAATTTGGCTAGCCGACAACAGCTGGTAAATCTCGGAAGTTAGAATATTATCGAAATTTTTGAAATACTAGTTTGGAACAACCTATTTTGACACATCATAACTTTTTCTATGCTTAGCCATTTCGTGCGCCTTTAATGACGTGGAAAGTAGGCCATACATACTTCGAAATGATGTTAGGAATGCAATACTTTAACTTTGTTTAACATCGTGTAATGACCCTAAAAATTGAGACAAAAACAAGAAAAATCATTGACTTTTAAAGTTAAAATTTCATGATTTCTTGTCGCGTGATTGGGGTTGGTGAAAAGTTATTGGGTGGGGGTGGAAATTTAAAAGGGGTAGATAAGGGATGAGGGGAAAGTGGGTTTTTGAAAAAGAGAAAATTGCAGTCGAGGTGCCAAATCTTTCAGTTAGTTGCAGACTTTGCCTACCTTTCATTTGTACCACCCACAGTGCCAAACCTTTAAACAAATCGTAGCTTCAGTCCTCATTGATGGTTTCCATCCATTTGACCACAAAAATTGTTAGTTAACCCCAGAAATAAAAAAAAATTATAATTTCCACCAAATAGACAATGGTAATTACAGAATTACACACTTTCCCTATCTATTATTGCACTTCAATGTTCACTTTCCCTCCATTTTCATCACTATTAATACCCTTCTCTCCTCTACGGTTCTTCAGGAAAAATTAGGATGCACATGGAGATGAATGTATGGAGATGTGGTTTCCCAACTCAGATGAAGACCTTATGGACGAACCTGAACCCAGGAAGAAGATTTCTCACTTGTCTAGGTGGATGTACATTTTTCGTGTTGTGTGACCCTCCTATGTGTGAGAGATCTAGGGAGATGATTCCAGGTCTATTATGGGTTAGGAGGGAAATGGAAGTTAAAATCAGCACCCTCCAAGCAACAAGACCAAATTTGTGGAAGACTTGGCTCTTCGGCTTTGTGTGTGGAGTGTCTTTAAAATGGGTTTGTACCTAGGTTTGTAGGCTGGACTTGTGGGATGGGCATTTTTAGCTTCAAAAATTTAGGCTTAGTGTTTAGGCATTGGGAGTTTTCTGTTACATGTTGTGAAATGTGGATATAAATGTGGTCGTGTTTGTACCATTTTCCTTCAAATGAAGTGCCCCTTTCTGTGTTGTATTCTAGATGGTACTGACTTTTCACGTATCTATTTCTGTTTCTACCCTTTGTTTAATGAGAAGTTAAAGTTCAGATCACGCACCAAACGTTTCATATATGGTGCATCGGAAGTACCAAACCTTTGCTATAGTTATAGTGAAAGTACCAAACCTTCTATTTTTGTTACAATAACAGTACCAAACCTTTGGTTATTGTTGCACTATTAGTACCAAACCTTTGGTGATTGTTGCTTAAGAAATACCAATATTTTCACACAGAACCTAATTGCCTGGACCCGATGTTTCCTAAAAACCAGGTGACAACAGTGTAATGCAATTAAATCAACCTCAATTATGCAGAACAACATATGAAATCGCAACATTTGCTGTATATGCTTCCACTCCATTCCACATTTCAACAAATATAGCATTTACAAAATAATTACAGTTCACTTTACAAAATCATAATATTGACAAAATAAGCTCACTTTCCAGCTAAAAACGTGAAAGGAGAAAACACATCATGTTGAAGATTTCGATCCTTGAGTCTTGGACTTCTTTAGCCATAACTTTGAAGTTATTCCAGATGGTGCTCTTTTCTTCCTCTTGGACGCACTTGACTACGTATCTTGTTGAGACTTCGGGTACGTACTTGCTTCTGCTTTTTATTATGAACCAGCTATACCAAGAAATAGTCCCTTGTAGCTTCTTTTGTTATGTCCAGATCCCCCGTATCATTTACACGTTATCTTCATGCTAGTCCTTCACAACTTAATTCATACATGTGGCTCCGTCTATGACCTCTTTCTTTCTTTTTTGGGATTGCCTGCCTGTTTTTCTTCTGTGGTTCATTTAAAGGGTGCTTTCTCAGCTCAGGCCCTGACATAGGTTGGATCACTAGGGAATAACACATGAGGTATGTTTCCTTACTGTAACATGGATCAATGTAGTCATAGACGCCTATATCCCTTGATAGCATCCCTCATACTGTATGGGGACATGGCATTCCAGACAGTTACCATTTTCTGCATACACATTCATGTTTTGTCAAATCAACACTCCACCTCAATCCATCTCTACTTGTTACCACGAACTTATGACTACCTGCGTAGTCTGCCTTCAAGTATCTAACCTTACCCTTAGCCTTCTCAATGATTTTCATTACCCTCGGCCCAAATGCATGATCCCACCTATGTACTAATTCCATTTTTGCATTCATTCTTATCATTTATTGATATCTTATTGTTTCCAATATAGAGATGATGGGCTTCTCTCTAGCAACAGCAGTGGAAGAATTGGATACCTCGTACATGTTATTCAAAAGAATATCACACTTGGAATGCTCTTCAAAATGTGATATGCTCCACTGGGAAGGTGGTTTTTCAATAAACCAGTTGTAAGCATCTTCATTAACTTCTTTCAACTCAATCATCTCAATCCTCCACTCCAGCACAGTTGTGGCCCTTACTGCAGCCCAAAATAAGTTCTTAAGGGTAAGGTCTTTGTGTACCAAAGTAAAATTACTGTATAAATGTCTAGCACAACACCTGTGCTAGCCCCTTCACATAATTGATTTATACAATCCACCAAACCCTTTTTTAATTAGAAATGAATGTCCAAGCTAGGGTTATATATCCATATGTCATCAACCAACAACTGTATGAAACATTTTGTTTTATTCTCAGCATCTATAACTGCCCATGCTATGGGGAAACATACAATTCTCACCATCATTCCTATAGCTGCCAGTAATTGTCCACATTGTGCAGACTTTATGAAGCAACCATCTAACCCAACAACTGGCTTACATCCAGCCTTAAAACCCCATTTACAAGCCCCTAAACATATATACAATCTCTTAAAGATGGGACCTGGCCCTTCAATCTGCACTGTACTATCAGGATTTGTTCTCTTTAACTCCTCTCCATAATCCTATAAAATTCTGTACTGCTCAGCTATAATCCCATGCACCACTTGTGTACATTTGGATCTTGTCCTATAGAGCTGATGCGTTGAAATCTCATATATACAATCTTCTTTCACATTTTCCACAAAACTGCTCATTGGCACATTGAGATCAGACTTAAACTTTCTAATGTATTTTTTTTTTTGCCACATGACCTGCATTAACACTTTTATTTTGCCACACCATGGTGTATGTGTGCTCATCTCTAAAGGTGTTAATTCTGATACTCTTGCCTAGTTGTTGGTATGTCTATAGGATTCAAGGGCAGTTCTCTTGACATCTAACTCTCAGCTGCGTTTTCATATTTTTCATATATTTAAGTTGCCTGGATTTTTTAACTAAGTACTGAACAATTGTAGCCCTTAGGACCTTGACCCTGTCAAACTTCATCCTTAACTTGAACTTTGGATCATCCATATTAGTGGCAGGGTTAAACCAGCACTCATTTATACTCCTAGCACATGATCCCTCACCATCATTGTCACGGATAAGCTTTTAAACTCATCTAAGTCATCATAATCTGTTCCAACTTCTTTTTGAGGAGCTGCCTCACCTTCATGTTAACTCCTTCCACTATTTATATCATTCCCAAACCCTTCGTTCATCCTAAAACTTGTGGTTGTATCATGATAATGATAGGTATATTTTATTCCTGCTCATAGTCCAAGTCATTGAAATCCTCCAAAAAAACCCTCTTCATATTCATCATGTTGCTCAAGATATGAGGAATCTACTTGCAGATCAGATACATGGTCTTCTTGCTCAACATGACGATCTATTTCAATGTCAACATGTGCTTCAGTTTGCTCTAGTTGCTTTGGTTCACTATGTTGTACCTCGAGTTCACCAAGTTACACGTCACAATGTGGTTCACCTTGCTGCACTTCATTTTCCCCAAACTGGACCAATGATTCACCATGTTCTACATCAGTTTGTGCAACTTGCACCTCTGATTGACCATGTTGTACATCAGGTTCACCAGCATTCACCTCTAATTCACTATGCTACACATGAGTTTCAACAGCATGTACATTAGAGTTACAAGCCTGTAATTCTGATTGACCATGCTATAAATCATCTACTTCGTCAACAATGTATGACTTATCACCTTCTAATGAATCATCATAAACATCAACAACATACCACGATTGCTCCTCAACCACTAGTAGCTCATGCACACTAAACTTTTCAACATTTACCAATTCCTCACCAGTCTCATAATCAACCACAGAAATATTTCCATCCCATGGCAGCTCTAGTACCTCAACTACAGGCAAGCAAAACACTTCAACAATCCTCTTTTCACTAAGCCACTTCACCACATTCATGAAATCTGAATCTTTCACCAACCAGAATCTTCACTCGATCTCTTCTTTTCCATCTATCTGACTCTACTAGAATATCCCATCATCTTCATGGAATTGTCAAGAAGAAAAATGTTGAAGAAATCAGGGTTGACACAGTCTATGTAACTTACTCTACCATGCTCATACACAAAATTTCTCATCTTTCCCAATAAAACTCCACCACGATGTAGGCATATGCTAAAACACTTTGTATTTTCCCTTGAAAAGGTGAAAACAAAAAAAATCAAGCCCTAACCCTTTTTTGTTCGAGCAATGCATTAACTTCCAAGTTATCAAATCATGCAAAATTTTTATATTTTCCAGTACTGGACGAAAATCTATACGCACAGCTTGTAATCGCATTGTTTCATATCGTAAATGGGAATTTCAGGGCACACGCTTACCATATACAGGTTGGGGAAGAGAGCATCGAATATGAGGTGCAAAATCTGACGGAATGTCATCTTCTTCTTCTTCTTATCGGTCGTCTTTTTCTTTGTGGGTTTTCACAGGTTCCATAATGGATGATGGAATGGAATGTAATTGGCTTTTTTTCATTTTAAAAGGGAAAGTGTGTAACTCAGAAATTGCCCTTATTTATTTAGTGGAAATTATATTTGTTTCAAATTTCTGGGGTCAACTAACGATTTTTGTGGTCAAACAGAAGGAAACCGTCAGTGAGGACTGGAGCTACGATTTTTTTGAAGATTTTGTACCGTGGGTGGTACAAATGAAATGTTTGGGCAAATTCTACAACTAACTGAAAGGTTGGAACCTCGGCTGCAATTTTCCCTTTAAAAAATCCAAGCTAAACATTTGCAAAATAAAAAAATAATAATTAAAAAAAAAAAGAAGTCACCTCTATGTGGTGACACCATGTCAACAATGTATAAAATAACTCATGTCCACCATGAACACAAGAACAAGGCTACATGAATTTACCTTTTAAAATAAATGTCTTAAGATTATTGGAAGTAAAATGTGCAAAAACTTTGAATCTCGCCTTAATTTGTTTTGAATCTTAATGTTGTAACAAATATTCTTTTCTACATAACATTTGCTTAAGGTAACCGAACCTTCTTAACACAAATCCATTGCAAATAATTTTTGTAACAAAATTGGCACATTTCTTATTTTAATTTCTATTACCATATAACCTTAATAAAATATAAATTTAATGTGATTATTGTCGAAAATAAAGGAAAAAGTTCCCTTGACTTTATAGATTTTGTCTTTAATTATGGAAAATAATTCCCTTTTAAAGATAAAGTGCAATTAGTTATGTTTTTCCTCTTGTTGTTGATGTCAATTTAAAGGCATTTTTCTATCTTTAAAAGAAATTATTGATGGAAACAAACCATCAAAATCTTATGAATTTTCTTTTTACTGAATATATTTGTCGAACAAAAGAGAAATAGCAAGCTTAAAGTATAGGGTTCACGAATGAGAATTTCCCCTAATGGAATTCGGAATGGGGATGTGCCATGGGCTCCCATATTGTCAGTTGCATAAATGTCCCTACATTATCAACGGACAAAAAAAATATAGACAAAAAAATTATAGTTTTTTGAAAAGGGGCTAAAAATGTCTTTTTTTGGTGCAAAAATTACTCTGCTTGATACCTTTTTGCATATATTTATTGCTCCTTAGTACATGTATTTATTGCTCAATTAATGCTATGATATGATGGTTGGCCTGTATAAGAAGAAACTTATGAATCTATCTAATTAGCAATGGATAATAAAATATATTAATCAGTTTGTAACTGTTCGGTAGAATTTATTCGTATAAATGTGTTGCATGCTATTAAAGACCAATATATTAATTGCGTCGAATGCTTATCATTTCTCTCAAATTTTCAAGCCTGAATGATAATCTAAAATTCATCGTGTCGCATGGGAACTATTTGTACGTATATGATGAATGTTGAATGACGTTTAATGATTTCAGTAATATTTTGTATATTACAATGATGATATTCTTTATTTATTTTTTATTATCATTTAAGTGTTATTACTATTGCTCATTTGTTTTGAAGACAAAACCATTCCATTAAAGCATTAGGTATCATTAAGTACACATAAGGGTAAACTCTCGGTCTCGACAGATATGCTCAGACTTTCTCGACAATTCGTTGTAGGTGTGTCCTAAACTAGACCAACCTCAAGCAAAATAATTGATCGGACAGACAAAATAACATCCTTACATAGAACATAATAAACGAAAGATAATTCAAGCATATGCATATGACATGAAGCATTCTTCGCACACTTCAAGCATCATTAATATTTGAGATTTCACTACCATTCGCTTCCTCCTCATCATCAGAACTAAGCACCATGTAGTGGAACACATCCTCAAATTCCTTGTTGAATAACGAAGAGGATGGACTCGTCACATCATTCAATCCTTTAGATAACTTTAGAGTCTACCACCAGGGACAGACCCAGCACCTGGCCAGCCCCCGCGGCCGCTCATGCTAGGTCCGTCGGAGCTTCTTTAGGTAACGTTCGCCGGGAAGGAGAGGAGAGGAGTGAAGAAGACTGATTTTTTTCCTACTTGTTTAACGTTTAAAAAAAAGGCCTAGCCAGCAGCTGGGCCAGCCCAATCCATGGCCATGGGTTTTGCTTGCAAGATACCAAATTCGTCAATCCCTAAATTGAAGCCGGCCGGCAGAGAATGAGGAGCCGCGGAGGGAGACGAGACGAGCGCAGGAAATACACAAAGCATCTGTGGTGATTTTGATAGATTGAAGTGTCTATTTGTATTCAATTCACCTGTTGTTGGCATATTCATAGAGACGACCTCGGGGTGGAGAAGACAACCAAAGCAAGTAAGCAACCTCAGCATCACAGAGTACAGATAATTCATAGGCCTTCTTGAGCAAGCAGTTGCGGCGCTTACAGAAGGTGAGTCGGTGACCTGACGATTTGTGGTGTTTTCGATCCTCTTGATCTCAATCTTTCCCCTACTGATTTTCCTATGAGGAGAAATTTCCCTTGATTCATCACTCTGCAGTGCTATTTCCTGAGCTGAAACAGGGAAAGAACTTCATTACCTAGCTAATTCTTGAACAAAATCAACCTTTTGAAACTGGTTTTATTGGATAAAAATTCATAAGCAAAAGAAATCTTTAAAACCCAAGAGTCCACAGAATTTTATTGTCGATGATTTCTTTGCAGTCAAAGAAAGTTTTTTTCTTTTGTGTGTAGAAAATAATGCTGTGAAGGAATTGATTGATGACAATACAGGTGAACCAAAGAAAACTAATTTTTAACAAATATTTAGCTTCACAAACCTGGTAAAGGAAACTAGGACAGAAATTAAAGTTTTTGGGTTTTTGAATTTTCTTAACTTTCCTACAATTTCTGCACAAGAAGATGCAAAAAATGGAAGGGAACTGCAATAGAAGATGCGTATTTATAAAGTAAACAAAGACTTTTATTATATGATAATTCAGCCTTAATATGCTGTCGTTTTATTA
>CAIGRK010196867.1:0-12453 GCA_903798315.1 Fraxinus greggii | reverse complement strand
TTTGAAGATTAATTACATTCCAACATCATTTGTCCATAATTTCACATTTACATCCACACAATTTCAAGAAATCAAAGGTAAAATGGCTGTACTTTACTCATTTCGAATTTTTTGCTTATTTTTCTTAATATCTTTGCTATTGGTTGGATTTTATTGAATTTTGTTGGAGTATGGGCATAGTTAGATGTTGGCTTTGTGGATTAGTTGTTGATTGTTTGGATTTATAATGGAATCATGATATACTTCTATTTTTTGCAAACTATTATGCATACCAAGTGTTTGATAAATTGTCTCTTAGGCATTTTTGTTTGAATTATACCATGATTTTTGTGTGATACGTAGAGTATATACATATAAACAATTACATGTTGTTGCCTCTCTCAATTTGCTTGAATTATGCCATGATTTTTGTATGATTCGTAGAGTATACACATATAAACAATTACATGTTGTTGCCTCTCTCAATTTGCTTGAATTGCATGACTATCTAGGAGAACATATCATCTAGCCTACGTTCCCATATGTCCCTATGTGAGTCCCCTACTCTTTCTACGTTTCCATTTTTTTCGTGCAAAATCCACATTTGTACGGGATCTTTGACATATAATACGTGATGAGTTAAGAGTTGTCGTCCCTCATGGAATAAATTTCAATCAAGTGTGTTAATTTTTATTCAGATTCAAAGTGAGCAAACAAAATAGAATTGTGATTGATAATTATTCTAAATTATTATACGAAAGCTTGTAAAATTTGAGTTTTGTATTTATATGGAATGAATGTATTGGATTACGAATCCACCAATTATTATCTATTTCAATTCTCAATTATGTAACTAGTATCATTCATGCATTCTTGACCATTGATAACTCTATTGTAATTAATTCTCTTTTCCAAAACAAATTAAATATATTCTAATCACGACCCGAATCTATTCCTAATCCGAATTCGAATGAATAGAACGTATTAAAGTTTAAATTATCTCAAAAATTGCACACGTAATAATATTATTCCTAATATCTATCGCACGCATGTTAATAAAGCAATGTTCTAAACCTATTGTAAGCATCCCAGCACTACAACAAGCAGCTATATATTTAATTGGTGATCAGGCAATCAAATAATAAAATAATACGTGATCAAGCAATCAAATAATACGTTATCAATTTCCTTGATTACATACTTTTAGTATCATTCATGCATTCTTGACCATTGATAACTCTATTGTAATTAATTCTCTTTTCCAAAACAAATTAAATATATTCTAATCACGACCCGAATTTATTCCTAATCCGAATTCGAATGAATAGAACGTATTAAAGTTTAGATTATTTCAAAAATTGCACACGTAATAATATTATTCCTAATATCTATCGCTCGCATATTAATAAAGCAATGTTCTAAACCTATTGTGAACCTCCCAGCACTACAACAAGCAATATATTTAATTGGTGATCACACAATCAAATAATAAAATAATACGTGATCAAGCAATCGAATAATACGTCATCAATTTCCTTGATTACATACTTGTTTGGCAAAGGCATAGAAAGAGTTTTCTAACTATAATCGTGTAGTTCCATTGGTTACAATGGGCTTGAATTTGTTACTAATACGAAGAATCTGTCTCGGCATGTATTTTTTTTGCTGGTCAAAGGATAATGGAAAGAACGATTGATATTCTTAATGGCGCTTCCACCACTTTCACCACTCTGTTTGAGTTGAAAACCATCTCCCAGACTTGCACCGGTTTAGAACTTTTCTGTTCAACTGATCGAGCACACTGTGCAGCACGGATTTGCCTTCAGATTAAAAAGCACCATATACAGTTTGCTTCAATGGGATTCTGCAGAATGATAGTGAGACCAGTATTCATTGACAAGTCGTCCAAAAAGTGAATCTTCTCTCTTCATTAGCTTCGCAGGTTCATCATACTCGACCAGTTTCCCTGCATTAAATTCAAAATTATGGTTTTCTCAGACATGGAGCGTGTCATGCTAAGAATAAGTCACTTCTAAGCAATTTTTAATTTCGAAGCATGAAAGTATCCCTTATCTTGCTCTCAAAATAAGCAAGTTACTCATAAGCAAACTTTTAAGCTTAGCCAAACATGAAGTGATGAAGACATGTAGTAGCACAACTCACCATCATTGATGGCTAGAACCATTGTGCAATCCATCACCGTCGGTATCCTATGGGCAACTGTGATTACAGTACAATCTGCGAATTCTGTCCTAATAGTTTTTTGCAAAATAGAATCTGTAGCATTGTCAATTGATGCAGTTGCTTCGTCTAGTACCAAAATCTTGCTTCTCCTCAACAAAGCCCGTCCCAAGCAAAATAACTGCCGCTGCCCCATGCTCCAATTCGATCCATCTTCCACAACTGAAATGACGGGTTCATTTTGATTGTTATATTTTTCTATGATAAATGTTTGTATCTAACATTTTCCCAAAAAACTTACCGGGAGAATTGAGGCCCTCTTCTTTCTCCTGAACAGCCTCTCTGAGCTGACACTTCCCAAGAACCTTTAAATTTCCAGGAGGAGAAAAAAAGAGTAGATTATTATCTATTGCTAATACCATGCTCTGAATGAAAAGGACAAGATATTTAATTTGTTTTATGCAAGCAGTGTTGGGGGTATTCATATTCCTGTATTCTATGTAAAGCATTTTTGGTTTCCTGTTTTACTTATGACGCACAATCATAAAAATCTACAGCGCCTTCACATAGCTCTCACATTGAGGATAAACAACAATAAATTTGTGTGCTACTCTGCATTTTTGGTTTCCAGTGTTTATTAATGTTCTCGAAATAAGGAATTAGGACATTGATCCATAACAAACAGTTCCAGGTATCAAGAAACTCAAAAAGGGAACTAAAAATTACCTCCCATATTTCCTGGTCAGTATGTTGACCCAATGGATCCAAGTTGTACCTCACGGTTCCATTGAAAAGAGTTGGGTCTTGAGGTATAATCCCAAAACGAGACCTCAAATCGTGAAGCCCAATTGTTGAAATGTCAACTCCATCCACCACAATCTTCCCTCCAACAGGTTCGACCAGACGAAACAAGGCACCAATGAGAGTAGTCTTTCCACTGCCAGTTCGGCCAACAATACCAATTTTATGTCCTCCTTCAAATGTGCAACTAACTCCACGTAGGACAAGAGGCGTATCTGGCCTATATCTAATCTGTTTTGCATAAACATTATTTACTATTTAGTATATAATAGTTCTTTATAAACATTATTTACTATTTAGTATATAATAATTCTTTCACTACACCGAAAATTAATGCAAGCAAATATTACCTGCAAGTCTTGAATCTCCACTTTACCCTTATTTGGCCAACTGACCGGGGGACGGTTTTCTACAATCACTTCAGGAGCCTCACTTGGTATATGCATATACTGTTTAAGCCTTTCTACAGAGATTATATAATTTGCCAACAGGCACTGGTTTTGAATGGAAAAAACTAGCGACATATTTAACGAGAGACCATAGGACAAAGCCATTCCAATAAATCCTGAAAAGAACAATGAACTGAATCAGGAAGGTCATATCTTCATCATTGTTAATATAAGTTACTTATTTTCAATTTTCACCAAAAAACATATTTATTTTAAAACTATTTATTTACATATAAGTAAATCCACTCATAAGTTAAAACTTTTTCAGCTCAGCAAGATATCTTCTATAATCTAGAATATTATCGCGCACCAGAGCTGAAAGTTCCAGGAGGCAGTAAAACCATGCAGAGAGCCGACGAGGCAAGAACAGCTGCACTAAGAATTTCCAGCCGTTGGATCAACCATTCATTTGCTGCATAATAGTGGAAGAAAGGACTGGTATTTGTGTCGGTGAGTAGAAGGTTCTTCGCGAAAAAACGCTCTTCCTCTTTAAAAGCTCTTATCGTAACAGCTCCGGACACAGATTCAGCAAGATGATTTGCTACAAAAGATTTAGTTGTGCCATTTATCCGCATCAACTCCTTTGCAGAAGAATAGTAGTACTTCTGGAGGCATGGAAATGCATATTTGTTACACAAGATAACATTGACAAAGTGATGGAATATTATAAGAGATTATTTGAATTAGTTTCCAATTTTGATGATTAGTTTAGGAAACATAATTTGATATTATAGTATTTCCTACTTAGAATAGGATCTTTGAATCCCTATATAGATGGGTCTTATGCGTTGTAATTAAAAAAGAAGTGTTACCTGTAAGCGAATAGCTAGAAAGACCATTGGTATAGAGACAAACAGAACTTGCCAGGTAACAACAGCAAGCACTGCAAGATTAGCATAAGCATTTGAGGTTGATCCAAAGGTGAAAATCAAGCTGAAAGGAACATCAAGATCAACAATACTCAAATCAACAGAGACCTGTGTGAATAGAAATACACAAGCAGACCATTAGTTTCAAGGATATCTTCATCTCATAAAACATCTTTTAGTGCTTGTTCGTTTATACAATATTGGGTTGTATTATACACTATAACAAACAAGGTTTTAGCTATTTTTTCTTCTTTAATACTGTTGAGTGCTATCCAATCCTTCTTAATAGACATGCCACTATTTCAAAATTAAAAAAATTTACCCGGCTCAATATTCTTCCCAAAGGTGTAGAGTCGTAAAATGACATGGGAGCACGGAATAAAGAATTCAGCAATTGTGAGAATAATGATTTTGACGACTGCATGCCCAAAACAACAGTGCAGAGGGATCGAAAGAGCAAAAAAAATGTTGATGTGATTCCAATCAACAAGTAAACAACGATCAATTTTAAAGTGCTAACATTCGGATCATCAACATTTGCAGCCATCCAAGAATTCTGTAATATTTGACCAATCACAAATGTGAGATGCGAGAGAGCGGCCATGGAGAAAAACAAAAACCCTTTGTTCTGATTTAAATAATGAATGTAGGGCTTAAATCCCGTATCCCCAACTTCCCTTTCTTCTTGCTTTATCAACTGATCACCTCCAGCTGCTTTAGGTTTCTTGTCTGAAAAAGTCTTGTGAATCTCTCTAGGAGACGTTTCCTGCCTTTTTGAAGACGCCAGCCCCGACAGTCTCTCAGAACCAGCTGTCTCTTTGTGTGCATTAACAAGATCACGAAATTCTTGGCTTGTGGCCAGCAACTGAGGATAGGGAGCTGCATGTAAAATTTCCCCATCTGACATCAACTGTTCAAAAGAGTAGACAAATTGCATCTCTCTCATTAATGAAAGTATATTTCATAATTTTGGAAGACAACTGAAAAATCACATAGTTGTGCAAATAAGTAACTGGTTAGAAATAATGCAGAAGGATACCATTATCACATCCACCAGCTTGCATTATATACACTGATAAATTTAATTTGAAAACCAGGAAGAAAAAATCAACTTCTTCAACGAAAGAGAATTTGGAGATCAAAGAATGATTGGCCGATTTGGGCAATTGAACATCTTAAAACAAGATATATGCATGGAAAATGTGTTTTTAAGATATTGTGTGGGCTATAAAAAATGAATTATTATAATGATACCAATCAACAGAAACCAAACTCAAAATAACAACTTGAAATCAGGATTGCAAAACCAACTTCTTCAAGGAGAGAATTTACAGCAAGAAAGAATTGGGGAAGATTACACAAGTATAAACATTTAAGATGTTGGTAGGTGAGTGAATAGACAGAAAAAAACAATTAAGATATTCATCTTATTGAAATATAATACCTTTTCCTCCAAAAAGTTTACTCTCAGTTTCAAAGAAACGTTACATTTCAAGAAAATTTCAATTGATGACCACTTCCCTAAATTTTACTCCAAGGTACTATTACTAGATGAATTGCCCATTTGCACTATCTAGACATCAAATTCAGAGGTGTGGTTCCACTTGTTACCTTGTAGTTGGATCCAGTGGTGACACGACAAGAGGTGCTCCGATATTATTGTACACGTTGCCAAGTAATATTGGTGTTCAAGGTCTCTCCAAATGGTAGCAATAACACGTATTGGTAGCATTAGAATAGGTGATGATAAGTCACTCCAACATAGATAATTATTTATATTTAAACCATGAAATTCAATTGACGTTGGAGGAGCACTCAGAAACTTCCTCCAGCCTTCCACCTTTCACCAATCACCACATTAGGGGGCCATTGCTTTGAAAGTATAACATGGTCTCTTTTGGTATACTATACTATACTATTCAACTTCCTTGACCCGGTACCCCCATCAGAAGAGGGAAAAGAAACAAAAAGGTAAATAGACATGAAAGAACACCAACCAACTGGTATTCCCTGGCTAACAGGATGAAATTGTTTCTCAACAAACTCGATTTTCCACACAACGATAGCATAAATATAAATAACTCATGTTGTTTAGCTAGTAAGAGTTTCACACAGCTGAGCTTAAAATCTTAATTATAAAATAAATGCATGAACTAAAAACTCACCAAAACGTAATCAAATGCAGGCAGGAAGTCAACTTGATGAGTCACAAGTAAGACGGTCTTCCCTGCAAGGGCTTTCATGACATATTCCTGCCAAGATTCATTCCAGCTTGTACCTTACGATGAGAAATATACATACAGCTTATTTTTATAAAAAAGTACTTACATTAAACAGGCTTGTAGCAGTATGAGCGTCAACAGCGCTGAAGGGATCATCCAAGAGATATATTTGAGCATCTTGATACAGCGCACGAGCAAGCTGAATTCGTTGTTTCTGGCCACCACTAAGATTAACTCCTCGTTCTCCTATTTCAGTGAGATCACCATAGGGTAGCAATTCAAGATCCTTTACCAGTGAACACCTCTCTAAAGTATCTTGATATTTCTGGCTGTCCAAGGCTGATCCGAAGAGAATATTTTCTTGAATACTTCCTGTCTGAATCCATGCTGACTGAGAGACATATGCAATGGTTCCACGTACTTGAACCTGGAAAGTTAAAATGGGACAGAGCCCGATTAATGGTCAAAATATATTCATAAAATCCATGGAAAATTTGGCTTGAATGACTGTGCTCATTAAATGTCACGTGAATGGGGTGAATAATAAGAACTTACAGTTCCTTGGATGATAGGAACCTCTCCTAGAATTGCTGCAAGAAGGGTTGACTTGCCTGAACCTACTTCACCACAGATTGCAATCTTCTCACCAGGTTTAACCTCCAAATTAATGTTTCTAAGGGTCGGCTTTGATGGAGTCTCATCCCATGACAGATTTGCCGACTTAATGAAAATGCTATATTCTGTATCAGGTAAATCAGACTTCATCCTGACATTCGCACTTTCCAGCTCAGGTGCCTGGAGAAATATCACAATCCTGGCAAATGAAACTTTAGCTTGAATGACCACTCCAATAACATCAGGAATAGTTCTTACAGGGTCCTGAACAAGCCGTAATGTTGCTACAAAGGTGAAAACATTGCTAGCAGACAATGGAACACCAAGGAAATAGCAAGCGCCAAAAGTAGCTGTAGAGACTAATACAGGGGATGACCAAAAAAGGAAGCTATTATATGCTTTACGAAACTGGACAGCCGATAACCATTTCTCCTCAATTTTCCGCAAATTCTCTATAACATTTTTGAAATGAGTTTCCCATGCATATAATTTCAACACCTTCATGTTCACAAGAGCCTCTGAAATAGCCTTCAACCTTTCATCTTGTGCCACCATGAGTTTAGTTTGGAACTTATGCTGTAATTTTGCGAGAGGAGTATTGCAAAGGACAGTGAGAATGATTACTACCATGGATGCAAATGTCGCAGGTCCTACAGAACGGAATAGAATGAAGAGCGCAAGGCAAAGCTGGACGCTTGTTGTCCATGTCTGATGGAACCAGAACGGAAACTCTCCAATCCGATAAGCATCCACAGTGACATAGTTCATTATTTCACCACTTGAATGAATCAGCTTGGCAGCATTAGACAATCTCAGTTGCTTCTTATAAACGGCTGCTGTTAGAAAAGATCTTACCTTGAGACCAATTAGCCGGCTCCTAAAGTACCACTGTCTTTGAGATAAGGATTCGAGGCTCTTCGTAAAGAAAAGCAATATGGCCAATACATATCCCTCGTATTTAAAACTTTCTTTACCTTCAGCAACCATGATGAAGGCATTAAGAAGAAGCGGACCAGCAGAAAGAGTAATTACCTTTAGCAGTGCAAAAAAACCAGACACGAAGATTTCTTTCCAGTGGCATATAAGGATAGTCTTTAAGATTGAGGGTTCAACTGATGGATTGGTATGTTTTTGTCTGTTAAAAATCTCAGTGAATAGCAAGTAACATGACTCTGCTCGATCATCCTCGCCCAACTTCGGTATATCCTCGTCCTCAAGAGTTTTCTCCCTTCCCCTTTTCATCAGAGGATTTAACCACCAAAATGACAGTTTACTGAAAAATCCGGCTTTTGCAAATGGAGTGATATCACCGACTGAATGAGTTTTACAGGCGCCATTTCCGGCACCAAGCAGTGGAGCGTAAATATCATTTTCGTCATTATCTTCATATTTGTAGCTTCTATAAGTACAAAACAACAATAAACTAGATCCAACTAAAGACAAAACATCTAAAACTATCTTAATCGACAGCTTCTTTCCAATAACAGCAGTAACAGTGGACGCAGCACAAGTAATTCCGGCAAATATGAAAACTAGAATGGATAGCAGCCTCAAAGGAACTCTTGAAAAATACTGTCCCCTAAGGCTCACAGTTAAACCAACCAACAACCATATCAGTCCATGAAGCAAGAACATGGTCCACCAATGTAGAGGTAGAAGAGCTCGAGTGTTCCTCAACTTTTCTTCTAAAATCCAAATTCCCAAAGACAAATAAATCAATCCTAGGAGACCATTATAAATTGCTGAAATTAACCTCAAATTTGATATGCCGACAACCGTCTGCTGAGATTTTAATGATGTTTTGTAAAACACAGTGAACAGGAGCATGATTAAGAGCATAACATCGCAGCAAACTATCAATGCGTGATTAATACACATAAAAGAGAACGTCTTAAAAGCTAAATCATCACCGCACCCCATTTCATTACCAATACCGTCTGAACAATTATATGGCCCACAAAACGCAGTCCATAAATCCTCCATCTCTACTAGTAACCTGAATTGAACACCAAAAAAAAAAAAAAAAAAATTCAAATCAGCAAGCAAATCCAACAAGACGAAAATATAAGAAATCGACACAAAATATCACAATTTTCTAACCAAAAAATTCTTATTCAAATCAAACAAGTTCACATATAGTCCGTCTCAAACCAACCTAATCCTTTAAAAAAAATAGAAAAAAAACTTAACGTTGATATCGACTCACCGAAAAAACAAATGAAAAANAAAAAAAAAAAAAAAAAAATTCAAATCAGCAAGCAAATCCAACAAGACGAAAATATAAGAAATCGACACAAAATATCACAATTTTCTAACCAAAAAATTCTTATTCAAATCAAACAAGTTCACATATAGTCCGTCTCAAACCAACATAATCCTTTAAAAAAAATAGAAAAAAACTTAACGTTGATATCGACTCACCGAAAAAACAAATGAAAAAGTCGATTTTTCTTGGATTTTTGGCAAGGATATGATGCGTTAATCACATCACATGAGAAAGTTACAAAAGTAGTTTTGGATAATAAATGATAGTAATATCAGCAAACTGTCACCATTCAGTCTTGGGTAATTTCCTGTAAAGAATGTATGAAAATTTATGATTCTAAATTATGAAATAGAGGGAAAAAAAAAAAAGGAAAATTTGGTGCATATAAATTAAGCAATTCAAAGCATTAACATGTTTCCAAATCCGGAATGAACAAAATTCAACTGTGTACCCGTAATGTCGAAAATTCATAAAATGTGGATAAAAATAAAATAAAATTCCCAAGAAAAAAGATCATGTGACCAACCAGACAGAGCCAAAAAGTCTCAGGATTGTCACCAAAGGCCCAAAACGTGGTCGAAAGGGCTCAACGAAGAGAATCTGGAATACGAATAGTTCTACACAAAATTAAACAATAATCCATGTTTTTCTATACGCATATATATGAATCACTGAGGCAGCATGTGAATGTTGTACGTACATACATATGTGGTAGGGTAGGTGGGGTGAGGTGGGATGGCGTGGGGGTAAATCGCGTCATTGCTCACGCCTTTGAAAGATTTGGATGTTTGTGTTTGTGTTTTGATTCATTCATGGCCAGAGTAAGAGACGTATCAGACTGGGATATGTTAGCGCTTTTTTTTTTCCCCAAGAAAATATCATTTTTGTTTGTATTCTTTTACCATTCATCAAATTTACCTGAATTTAATATTCAAGGATAACTATGGCCGTTGGCAGTAAAACAACGTGTATTCACGTCACATCTTTTAATAATGTATTATTGATAATCGCTCAAACGTAACATACGCATGACATTTTTTATTGAATGCTGATGAAATAAAAAACTACAACATTAAAGTATTAAATAACAAATTGTTATTTGTATGTCACATGAGGCGATTACAATAGTTTTCACTATGATGATATTATTCTTTATGAATGCATCACATTTTAATTACATTATTATTAAACTTTACTCATTATCCCACTTATATCCTTAACATTTTTTTTCATCGTATTCTTATTTTTAATGTTTCATTGATCAGAAAATATTGCCATTAATCATGATTTCCATTCAAAAATGGTGCTTTAAAATTAAAGCCAAATATTTAATTGTATTTTTGTATTATTATTTATTTTGCTTATTAAAAAGTACAACTGACAAATGAGTCTTTTTCACTCTATGGTAAAGAAATTTTAGGAGAGAAATCATAATCAAGAAAATTATGTTAATGTGAGAATAAGAATGTGACAAAAAGAGTTTGAGACATAAATGTAATAATTTGTAAAAGTTATGAACCTTTCACATAAATAAAATGTAGCCTAGTTATTATAAAATTGTAATGGGAATATATTTAGCCCGTTTTATTTGTTACACTACATTTCGATTGTAGTTCTCAATATTTTCTCAATGTAGCAATTATTTCTCTAATTTTTTTTTGTCGAATTTCTTAATTCAACATTCCATTAATTAATATATTTCATTATTGATGATGATTTATATAAAAATTTCTGTTTTCATACTTTGAAATGAAGGAAATATATATTTCGAACTTCATTATTTATTGAAAATATGATAAAAAAAATAAGTTATTTTACGTCATTTCAACGGACTTTTTTGACATAAACTATTATCAGATACAAAATATATTAATTAATGGAAAGTTTGAGGATAAGAATGATAAGAAAAATCGTTATGGACATAATTGCTATAATGAGTAAAGATTAAGTACCATAAGTAAAAATAAAATACGGTGTAAGAAATAAAAATTGTAGTGTGAATATAATTATCCGTTTCATTATTTGTATTTACGAATCATTGATTATACATAGTCAAGTATTTGTTGAATCAACGTGCAGTCGTTCATGTTAAACTTTCACCGCATCAATGTATTTATCAGTCTTTTCATTAAACTCCCTATAGTCAAATGCACATTTTTCATTTTTCATTCTAACTTAATGTTATTTTGAGGCCTATATGGAATCAGGATAGCCTTAGGCCTGTTTGAAACCTGAAATGGAAAATTTCCATTTTCCAAGTTTTGGGCTGTTTTGTAGCCAACATTTTTCATGGAATTTCTTTTCCAATTTTTCACTCACGCGCCTTCATTTCCCACTTTTGAATGAAATTGTTTTCTTATTGTTTGGTGGTTTTTGGTCTTCCACCTCCTTTTTTATTTTTTATTTTTTTGGCAATTTAAAAAATTTCCAGATACAATGGTAAAAAAATTTATCAGTTCTATTGACAATTTCAATACAAAACAAAGTCAAACGGATGCCCAACTTTCAACATTTTTCAGGTGGCAAATTATACCAATCAAACACAATTAATTACAATTCTCAGTAAAATAAATTTTAGACAATTCAATTCCCTATAATTCATTTTCTTTCCACCCAAATTCTACATTTGCAATAATAATAATAATAATAATAATAATAATAATAATAATACATTTTCAATTTTTTTTAAAACACACTAAAAAATAACTTCTTAATCTCAATAATCACTTTTGATTTTTCAAAAATCTTACTAAACGAATACTTACTTTCATATGTATAAACTTATTATGCCCATATTTGACCGCATATTTTTTAATAAAATAATATTTTACATCACATCAATAATGTTTCTTTACTTTTTAATCACATATTTTACATTATATGACTATTTAAAATACATTTTTTTCTCAATAACATCCATCAAACACAGGTACGAATCCAAGTTTACTTGTGAGACAAAGTATTCTTTTTTTAGTCAACTTTATATTTTTTTTCCAAATTGGTGGATGATAATGATTGAATGCGATTTATAATATTATGGAATGACTCTCAAATCATTGTAATACCATTTT
>CAIGRK010196825.1:0-12308 GCA_903798315.1 Fraxinus greggii | reverse complement strand
AAATTTGTAATGAAATTATAAATTTTTATGCAATTCCAAAATTTGTTCATAAGGAGTCATTTTCAATTTTACCAATTAATTTGCATAAATTGCTGCTAAAAAAATAAAATAAAATAAAATAAAACGGCAACGTTTTTTAAATATTGACGTTGCCGTAGGGGTCTACAGCAACGTTTAAAAAACGTTGCCGTAGACATTGCCGTAGGTGTCCTACTCTACGGCAACACCTTGATTTGCAACAAACGTCCAAACGTTGCAAGCCGTAGGTGTCCTACTCTACGGCAACACCTTGATTTGCAACAAACGTCCAAACATTGCAAAAGGCCTACGGCAACATTTTTTGAACGTTGCTGTAGGCTATTTTTGTTGTAGTGTATAACTAGTTCCTATGGCACACAGTTTGCCTCAACTTGTTTGCTGTGAAGGAGATCCAATCAGAGAACTAGTTGCTATGGCACAAAATTTGCCCCACCTTACTTCCACTACCTATCATAGATAAGTATTTGTGATTAGTAGGCAACTTTACAATTCAAGCTCCAAATTATCATATTCAATGTATTCATTTGTGCTTGGGAATATCAACGAATACAACTAGAAACCATCAATGGGATGTCTCATACGAATTTTATATTTAGAATTTATTAAATATGCTCTTACACAGTCAAAAAGTTTAACAATAGTCTTACTAATACACACAAAATTATAATTAATTAACTCAAGATGCCATGCAGAATCCAAGAAAGGTCTTGAAAACTAATGAGAAGGAACTTAAAGCAGCAGAGATTTTTTTCCATGTACTCATGTTTACTTTATGTAGAACAAAGAGAAGTACTTATGTCTTGCCAAATAAGTTATACTTACTTTATAATGTTTTCTAATTATATAGCATGAGGTCAAACACTCTAATTTTCCCAAGGATTTCATATTCGGTGCTATAACATTAGCTTATCAAGTGTGTAACTCTAATAAGTACATGTTTCGAATGGCGTGTGAAACAATATTGAATGGAAGGTGGTCATGATTTTATCTTTTTTTTTTTTTTCACTTTGTTATCATTGTCCATTACAATTCCGCATATTTTGAACTAGCCAATTCAACAAGGCATCTGTGTGCTTGTTTTCCTCTCTAGGGATTTGATTGAATTCGAACTTCTGGAAACACTGAAAAGATCTTATGTCTTCTACGAGGTAAGCACCTAATATTTTATCCTTGACTCTAAACTTTTCGTTCACTTGATTTACTACCAATTGCGAGTCACTTTTTAACTTATTTTTTTCAGCCTACATTTCCTTTGCCAGCCGTATGCCCACAAATAAAGCTTCATATTCACTCACGTTTGTTGATTGCTTTAAACGTAAACATTAATACAGGATTCATTTTATGTCATTTCATGCTTGTCTAGATTATGCTTGTTCCAGAATCCATTTCCCTGACGATCTAGGCACAAATAATTATCACTATTGAGGCCTTTCCTTAGGATCGGGAACATTTTACAATTCTACAATGAAGTCGACTAATTCTTGTGCTTTGATTGCGGATCATCCTTTCTAGCTTATTTCAAATTGTCCCAACTCTATAACCAATTCATTAATCTCCCTGATGCATTAAGCTTTTGTATTACGTGCTTGATTGGGAAATTAGTTAGTAGTTCTATGTTGTGGCACTGGAAATAGGGTCAAAACTTTGCAATGCTATAACTAAGGTGAGGGCCAGCTTTTCAATATCTGGATATCTTGCCTCGGCTTCTTGCTCTTATGTTGAAACTGTAGTATTCTTAAACTATTGTGAGCCTCCCAACATTACAACATGAAACTAATTATTGAATTGGTGATGAAGCAATCAAATAACGCAATAAGCATACAAAATCAATCAAGAAAACAAATTTACTAAACTACTTGGTCCTTGAATTAAAAATAAATAATAATAAGGTTCATCTTTATCCAACACAAAGAAATCCTGCTAAACATGTTCCTAATGATAAAACAAAAAAAAACTTAAAAAATAATGGAAGAACATCGCCCAGAATTTATAAATACAAAAAAGAAATATCATCAACCCCAAGATTTTATTCTTCAAATTCTTCAAGTTTCTTGATTCAATCCCTTGGTAGATCCATTCTTCTCACCAACTTATATTGAATTTGCCCCTGATTCTTGAATGATATTATAATATGAATGTAATTTGAAAGGTGAGAGAGAGATCATTTAATGGCTACCCATCCTTGTTTTCTGTATGGTGAAATTAGGTTAAGATTTATATTCAAATTGGCTTCGAAAAGAGTTTCAATCAAGTAAAGAAAGCTGCCTTCGTGCACACATGATTATGTCTTTTTGCAGTCATCAATATTTTTGTTACAACTTTATAACCTGATATCTGAATGAGGTGATTCTAAATGCATTGGAAAGCTAATTTAAAGGGATACAATTCTTCTAGAAATAGAATTTTTCCAACTCGAACATTTACTATTCCAAAAATGGGTCCTAAACTCCAGCTAAAATCTAGAATATGCCTTGTGCGGTTGGAAATTGATTTATGATGATCCTTTGGTTGTATTTCATTCTTTTTTACTTCTTATTTCATCCAATTTACCATAACAACATCCAATTATCGATTTTTGGTCCGAATCAAATACTAGATAATTGCAATTTGATCCCCGAAATTTGAATTTCATCCATTTTCTTCGATATTTCATTGATTTCTTTCAAATTCACTTCAAACCATTGAGTAGTTTCCAAAAAACGATAAATAAACGATGTTTGACTATAATTTATCAAAAGTAATACAAAATATCCTAATTTAATGGCTTAAATAAGTGTACAAAATACTCTTATCAAACAATCCAAACTTGAATATTTGTTTGTCTTCAAACAAAAATTATAGTATATCTCAACAAACAAAGAAGCAATGTTAATTGCCTAATGGTGCCAGTTAATCAAGGAATCTAATAAAATATAATCAGATAGCCTGTCATTTGCTCATGATTGTAATCATTGTTTTAAGTTTATGAATAACTTTTAAATCACAATACAAAAATCAATTTCTACTTATCCAATGAAAAATTAAGTAAAACATCATAAATTCATAAGTTGCTTCATTTCTTCATCACTCTTGAGATTTATATCTCCAAATTTATTTTTTTAATCACATTCCCAAGGTTTTATCTAAGGTTGAATTTATATACTAATCATTGCCCACTCTAATTTGGATAGATGTTACTAATTACAAGTCAATACGTCAACATATAGGGATTCTCTTTTATTTTGATTACTTCAACCTATAAAAATCAACTAAATTAATAATGCCTCATCAAATGTCTAATTATCTCAATTAAGTGTTTAGGGCTTAATCAAGACATTTAGTGTGTCTTTTGTTTCATGTACTTGCTTTTTCAAATTTTGTTGTGCGTATTTTATATCATGTACTAATTTGATCCCTTTTTGAGTTTTCTTTTTGGAGTTTTGAACAAGTGTCCTCATTGGGATCTTTTATGACATGACAACTTTTTTCCCCTTCTTATGCAATGATTAGTGCAATACTCATTTTCAAAAATAACCTTTTACTTAAGATTTTTACTTAATTTTCATTTTATTAGCCTTAGATAATCCACGTAAGAGTTTGCACACATAGAATCCTCATTCATCTCAATATCTTCCTACAATAGTTCAATCACCCCTAAACTATCATAAAATTGGTTTAATCTAAACTAGTAACTTATTCATAATTTATAAACGGACACATAATTCCAAATATAAGAATCATTGCAGCAAGGCTAACTAACTCACACAGGTAACCCCAAAAAAAAAATTTGAATTTTTAAAAATTTTCAATTTCTTTTTTTGTGTAAAAAAATAGTAAAATTTCACATAATCGCACAAAATAAATTAAAAGACTCAATGTTTTTTCCATCCCCAGATTTAAAGGCATTGCCTCAAAATATTATCAATTAAATAAAATAAAATGGAAAAGAAGGAAATAAGATACTCGATTTTTCTCTGATTTCAAAGGCTAATTTGGAACAAAATTATCGAAGCTAGACGATCCACTTGACTACATCATTTTCCTTATACATTGTTAGTTTTACATTTTTCAACTGTCACGCTCCTACATAATAAAGAAAAATCATAATAATATGGAACAATTTATAATAAGCTCAAACACAATATATAGGACAATATGGGGATGAAGCTACATAAAGTATTAGCTAGCACACAAAAGCAATTAAAACTGTCTACCTATTATCTAGAAAGTATAATAAATAATTGGGAAAAAATTGTGATGCTTCCTAATAAGCGGTTGTTTATAGTCATAAACTTGCGTTTGGCAATCTACATAATTATAAAAAAAGCTTGTGATGCTTTGCACATTTTGTTTCTTTTGACTTTGATCCAATTTTCGTTGATTGTCCAAATCTTTACATTGCCTATTTCAATGTAATAAGACTTGCCTATTCCATTTATTTCAAAATCAACTGTGCACACTTCTACATCCTCTTCGATCTTAATCACAAATTCAATTATTGGATAATTGATGAATTTCAAAGAGAGTTAATTTTATCTTCATTAATTGTCACTTCTTCATTTGATTCCTATGTGATTAATTTTTCATCCTTTTTATACTCTTCTTCAATAGTTGATATTTATTCAAGTTGAATAGTTGGTTCTTAGTTCAAATCCATGGGCAATGACAAATCCTTTCTCTTCAGCCTTTTCAAGTAAATTATATCCCAACATTTTAAATTGAAACCAGTATATCCTATCCCTCGAACACATGTTGCTATCATCCAACTTAGTAAGTTCATTATAATATTTTGTAAGTATCTTCTCATTCAATAGAAGAGGACCATCTCTCACAATTATGATGTCCCCATCCTAATCAACGCATACATAATCTTACATAAAGCATGTAGACTTTATCATATTTGTTTATTTCTTGTTTTCAATATCTTCAATATTGTTTAGAAAACAGAAGCTTAACCAACAAAAATCAGTGCATGTATATGAACAGTGCCCAGTATAATGCACATAACAATGCTCACAATATATATATCTTCTGCAAGCATATCATTATCATACATATCGAGATTACTTATTCTAACTACTATACTCCCTTTCAATTGTTAGAATCATGCATATACTACTGAATAGTATTTGTAAAAACACCAAACACAAGAGAGACGAGGTAGGCAGCCAAAATTAATGAAATAAAAAAAAAAAGTAAAACTCGAATCCAATACGAATTAATAAGCATTTGTTTGGTCCTTGTTAAATTATATTTCATTTTTCTCTGACTTTTTATTAACTACATATTCTCCAATAAAATAATATTACATGTAAACCCAAAACTTTTCCCTCATTTTTAACCACACTACTGCAAAATATTACTATTCCAAAATCAAATTCTCATTGTAATGAGAGGATAATGGGGGCCAAATGGGCGTTAAATTCAGTTTAGAAAATTTATTCCCTGACAACAGCACTCAAAAATCTGTTCAGACAATCGATAATCCAATTTTATTTAACTTTCTTTTCCAAGATAAGTTAGTTTTGTCCTATACACGACCCGATCATATTTCTATTCCGAATTTATATGCATAGCACGCATTCAATCACACGATTATCAACAAGATTTCACGTGTCATACATATTATTCCTAATATATATTGCTTGTATGTTGAAATTGTAGTGTTCTAAACTTATTGTGATCTTTCCAACACTACAATAAGCAACTAATTATTTAATTGGTGATCAAGCAATCAAATAACGTAATACGCGTACAAGATCAATTAAGAAAATAAATTTACTAAACTACTTGGTCCTTGAATTAAAAATAAATAATAATAAGGTTCGTCTTCATCATCTAGCTAAATATGTTTCTAAAGATAAAACAACAAGAGAAATGAAAAAACATTACCTGGTATTTATAAATACAAAAAAGAGATGTCACAGTCCAATTCTTATTCTTGATTATTAACTCATAGATTTGATTCATCAAGTTTTTAATGTTTCTTGATTCAATCCCTTACTAGATTTGTTCTCCTCTCCAAATTATATTGAATTTGTCTCTCGTTCTTGAATAATTTTATGATATAGATGTAATTTGAGAGGTGAGAGAGATCCTTTATTGAATGCCCATATCTCGTATTCTATATGGTGAGATTAGGTCAAGATTCACACCCAAAATTGGCTTCCAAAATAGCTTCAATCATATAATGAAAGTTGCCTTCGCACGCGCATGATTATGTCTCTATGCAGTCATCTTTATTTTAGTTATAACTGAAATTATTCAAAATGTGTTGGAACTCTCTCTCGAAGTGCGATAATTCTTCTAGAAATAGAACTTCCCAATTCGAATGTTTACTATTCCAAAAATGGGTCTTAAATTCCAACTGAAAAATCCACATTACGTCTTGTACGGTTGGAAATTAATTTGTAAAGATCATTTGATTATATTTCATTCCTTTTTGATCTCTTATTGCATCCAATTGACCCTAAAAATCTCCAAGTATCAATTTGTTTCCGAATCACTACTAGATAATTATAATTTGGTCCCCAAACTCTGAATTTCATCCGTTTTCACCGATATTTCGTTTATTTCATCCAAATTCATTTCAAATCATTGAGTTATTTCTAATAAACGATAAACACACGAGATTATGCTATAATTTATCAAAAGTAATNGAAATTAATTTGTAAAGATCATTTGATTATATTTCATTCCTTTTTGATCTCTTATTGCATCCAATTGACCCTAAAAATCTCCAAGTATCAATTTGTTTCCGAATCACTACTAGATAATTATAATTTGGTCCCCAAACTCTGAATTTCATCCGTTTTCACCGATATTTCGTTTATTTCATCCAAATTCATTTCAAATCATTGAGTTATTTCTAATAAACGATAAACACACGAGATTATGCTATAATTTATCAAAAGTAATACAAAATATTATAGTTTAATGGTCTAGATAAGTGTACAAAATACTCTTATGAGTACACTAGTAAATGTTATTGCCCTTCCTCTTTTACCAATACCAAACCGACTGTCACCTTAAAAACTACTAAATATAACAACAACTTCCTTTTTTGGGTTTAGCTAATAGAGGTGCATTCCCTAGAACATCAGTTCACATTTGCTACTCCAATTGAATTTTGTTCCTCCTTGTAACACTTGGAAGAAATGAGAACATTTGTATGTCACTTGTAATACAAATATACTTAGGTTGTCGTCCATTCTACTTAGGTTTTGTACCTATTTTGATTTAAATGGGGGTGTATTTTTATGATGGACTGAATTTTGTCGGGGTTTGCTTTTATGCCTCGCTGATTGACCATGTAACCATGGGACTTTCCAAATTTAACTCCAAAAGAGTATTTCAGTGGATTAAGTTTCATCCTGTATTTTTGGAGTATGTTGAAAGCCTCTTCCAAATGTTTTAAATAGTCTCCACCCTGAAGGTTTTTCACATGGATGTCATCGATGTTGAAATTACGAGGTTCGACCCAAACTATACCTAGAGAGGGGATGAATATATGATTATGAAGAATTAAAACTTAATAATTAATTAGTAACAAGTCACTATTAATTATATCTACATGGTTAATCAAACGGTTCAATTTTTCCTATGTTGAAATATAGCAGTTATGAAAGCAATAAACAAACACAAGGAATGATCACGGAGAAACCCCAACTGGGTAAAAACTCCAAGCACTTTGCAGTCAAAAATTCATTATAAACGAATTTTGAACTTGCAGTCCGCTAGACACGACTAACACTAGTACTTTCTGACCCACGACTACAATTCTCACAGCTCTTCTACATTGCGTGCTTCTGCACCAACTCTCAGCTGCAGTTTTCAATGGCCTCATAAATTACGCGCTCATGTAGCAAGTCCTGACTTTATGAATTCGTCTATCTCGTGTGGATCAATGAAGAACTCCGCATTCACCAACAACTGGAACTCCAATCACCTTCCCTTGATCTTCAGAACTCTAATAGATGTGTAGGAAGTAGCAATTCGATATTTGGATTAAGTGGTTGTGATGTTTTCAATGCCAAGAACAAATCACGCTTTGAAGGTTGAAAGTTTATAGATGAATTGGAACAAGAGGATAATAAGAAATATGAGTTTTCTTCAATTATCAACCTTGTAAAAACTGTTCGGTGGTGCATTTGGTATTTATAGTTTAGGTTTTGGGATTGAATGGGCTGGGCAAAAAGCCTTAAAATGCGAATTAAAACTTTTCGGAAAATCCTGTCGCTCGAGCGAAAGCTTGGCAACAGGCGCGAGACAGTGTGTCACTCAAGCGGAGTCCTGGCGAAAGGCTAGCGACAATGTTACTGTTTCTATCGCTCGAGCCAAATCTTAGCGACAGTCTAGTGAAATTGCGGTGCCATTTTTTCATCTTTTCCAATGTTGAACCCTAGACCTAATCCAACTCAATTTCTACTATTTACAACTTACTCCTTAAATTTTATAACATATTAAATTTAGTTTCTTTTGTTCACAAACTTGCCAATTACATCAAAAATCTAACAAGCTTCCCCTTTGGCATTCTGTGACAAAACTACAATCTAAAGTCAGGTAGTAGTGAAAAACAATACAGACTCTACGGTTGATACATCCAACACTAACTATCTTGATTGAATTCTACTTTTTTCTTTATCAAAACCCGTTTCCTGATATAGACAACTTAAATACCCAGTGTAAAATGTATGTGAAACAGTAATAAGTGTAAAAGCAATTCAAGTAGTTAATCCAAGCAATTATAACTCTTAACATATCATTTCAATTTCATACCATAAGCTAATTAAGACGTAATATCAATGCAACCCAACATAATAAATGAATCAATGATACTACAAAATATCAAAACTTAATCTAGCAGTACTAAAATTATCATTTAATGACTTTGAGTCAAATTTTTTAGACGCATCATGTCAAGTCAAAAATACCATATACATCCAAAAATATCTAATCCATCATTAAAATAAATACTAACTACTCCCATTTTTTNGAAACATCGATACTACAAAATATCAAAACTTAATCTAGCAGTACTAAAATTATCATTTAATGACTTTGAGTCAAATTTTTTAGACGCATCATGTCAAGTCAAAAATACCATATACATCCAAAAATATCTAATCCATCATTAAAATAAATACTAACTACTCCCATTTTTTGTCACAAAATGACAAGGGATAATCGAGTAACTAAGCAGCATTATCAGCCCCATCAGCGTCATCAGCATGAGTACCCTCATCAGAAGCTGCATTGTCATCCCAATGTCTCCTAATCCAGCACAAGCCCCACTGTAAATAGCCAACTGCCCCACGAAGTGTATCAAACTCAGCTATATGACGATCTGCAATGGCTCTCAGCTGAGTGATCTTGGCCATCATTAAAGCCTGCTGCTCAATAAGCACAGTCATCTATCCCATCAGGGCAACTGATGGATTGACGGGAACATATGGAATATCAATAGGTGGAGAAACAGACTCATCGGGAGAAGGAGTAAAGGTAGAAAAAGATGGAATGTCAGTGGATGGAAGAGCAGAAGAAGTAGTAGGAAAATTCGAGGGATCAAAAGAGATAAGGTCATCTATAGGATCAGCTGGCACAGTCGGGTCAACTGACTAAGCCGACTCAGAAAAAGTATGTCACCTACTCTGAGAAATAGTGGTATGGACAATCGATCAGGAAACCCGCCTCGAAATTCCCTCAGGAATGCTCACTCCTAGGGCTGTCACCAATCAATATATCAAACAAGCGTAAGGTAGACCCACCTTCATCCCCGTGACTCTAAAAGCACGTAGAATCTGTTGACAAATAAATGAGGTTAAATCAATGGAATCGCCATGTAATGAGGCGTAAAGAAAACTAGTCTTCTCCATAGGTAATGAAGAAGTGTGTGAAACTAATCCCAAATTCGTACACAAAATGCGGAATAGAATCTCCCGATCAGTGGGTAAAGATCCAGTGAGTATCATACCTAGAACACCCACTAATGGTGTGCTAAACACCATAGAACGGATAAGAGAGTCCACTGGAAGTGTGTCACGAAAAAGATATGGAAACAAGGGGTGAACAACTCTAGGAATATGCACTGGACTCGATATAATATTGGGTGTGATTTTAACTGCCCTACCCCGAAGAAAAACCCTAAAGGTAGATCCGCTAACGTCATGAATGTTAGCGTAAAATTCCTGAACAAGAAGGTTAGGATGAGGCGTCAACTCTACCAACAATGGCCCCAACCCCGAGATGTGAAAATAGCAGTAAGATCGGGTGATAGGTCAGACATAATGACCTCGCGCTCAAATAAAATGGGCCTTAAGGAACATTGCGACCCAAAAGTATCTTAGGCAATTGCAGAGACAAATCTAGTCCTACTGTAAGATGTGGACGTACCAGGTATCGAGGTAGCAGTACAAGCCCTCTTAGGTGGCATCTGAAATGTGTAAAACCAAATATACCAATACCTCGACTGAACAAAACAAAAAATAAAAAAAAACATGATATGCATATATCTACGCAAAATGAGGTAAATCATGGATGCACATAAGGATGTCGTGATGTCTAGACGTACGTGACGTGATGACATGACGTGTGCCGTGACGACATCCCGTGATAATGTGACATTACCTCCCGGTGTCAACACCAACTGCAATATAAACGACAACAACACAACTAAACTAACAACTCGAATGTGATCAAATGTGTGAATGAGGATCGACTAAGAGACATTAAAGATAAATGACATCAAAAAATGTTATCGAAAACATGGCATGAGTGTGTGATCCAATTAGCCCAACAACGGTATCAACCAAAACGTCCAAAAATCAACCACATTCACAAACAACACAACTACAAACCAACAACTTCTAACCCAATCACCACCAAATGCTAAGCCTCAATCAACAAAAAAAATGAAAGAAAATGCCACAAGCTTGCCAAACTATGTAGAAATCAAGAAATATGCACTCAAATGACGAAATGCAAGATGAAACGTCGTGAAATTAGTTAAAATGCAAAATGCAATTAATGAAATTGAAGCAAAACCATCAAAATCCATAAAAAATGCGAAAATAAAAAAATGAGGGTTTTCGAATGTTACCTTGAAAGTGTGAGAAAACGAAATCAAATGAGGCGAAATCCACCAAATGTTGGAGGTAAAGTGACCAATTCAATATGGGAAGCGCGAATTTGGAATGGGTGTGACGATTTGTGAAGGAAAATTGAGGAAGAAATGAGGGCTTTGCGAAAAAAAACGTGAAAAAGAACGTTAAAATTCAAACAAGCGGGCTGTCGCTCGAGCGAGAGGTGAGCGAGACAGCTTGTGCTTCTATCTCTCGAGTGTCGCTCAACGATAAGTTGGTGAAAAACTTTTGACAAAAATAGCACCGAATTTTTGAAAGTATCGAGAAATAGCACCTTTTTTTAAATCAAGTCTCCGACATACAGATGAATTCAAAAATGCATGTGTTCACAAGTAATGCATTATCAATAAAAATTTCCCACGTACTCAGTGAAGTTCAAATGGAGTAAAATGTATAAGTGACTTACGTGTGTTAAGTACCACTATTTTTTCGTAAACAATACTCCAAACCTTAATTTTTTTAGAAAGGACATGTGAACATTGCTGTTAAATAAATATTTTCCCTTTCCGATGAAAGTCAAACTCGTGAAATGTTCATTAGGACCTAAAAATAATGCTCCTTTTATTTATATCAATTTTTCTCCCCTAGGTTTTAGCATCAACCTTTAAACATTTTACAATTTTCTTTTTCATCATATTTCTCAATTTCACATCTTATGTACTGACCATTTTTCATTAGCGACTAAGATGACCTGTGTAATGAGCTTTAGGTCGATTAACCCAAGTCAGTTGATCATAGGTACCAGGTTATGAGAACCACTCGCGCTTAATTACTCGAGTGAACTAGGCTTCGAAAAAGAGTATAAGATAATACACAATTTTATTTCATTTTTTCCAAGGGATTATATTAGAGCATAGGTCAACTAATATAAAGTCAATTCACATTCAAGGTCACCTTACTAACAGATGACAGCCATCTCAAATCTCATACATGTAGTCTAGACTCACTCACAAGGTCGTAGTATGTGCTGTGCAGATTATACATGAGAAAACATAAACTCAATATTCCACAATAAACCTAACCAAGACCATGTCTATTTCCAACAGGCTTGTTCATCCCTAACAGATTGTCAACTTTCTGAATACCACTCATGAAAGAATGAAGTTGAGTATTAGATTTTTCACAATCACTTGTTAAGGATTTAACTTT
>CAIGRK010196771.1:0-10117 GCA_903798315.1 Fraxinus greggii | reverse complement strand
TTTTTTCTTTTTTTAAATTTTTTATAATTGGCCAATCGAAGAGGGGTTAGGCGGGGATCATGTTCCTCTGCCTCAACTGGGGCGGTAACTATCATGCCAAAACCGCCTTGATTAAGCGGGGAATCCCTGCCCCACATGGGGCGGGCACTGCAAGGATCTTGTTGGTCAGTTGCCATTCCTTGGTTTTGTTATATGTTGAAGCATGCTGCTTTCTGACTGTATGATTGATTTCAAGGGCTGTTACTATATTATTTGTGATTCTCTTAGCTCTCTCTGTTTCTTCTCCATTTTCTTATTTTTTTTGGGCTATGAAGTGTACTTTCTTTCTAAAGTTTCAAAAACATACTTTCATGTGTTTGAATCTCCTGTGGACCTTTACCATAGAACCTTTTCAATTTATTATTAACTATATTAGTACTATTTATTGATCAACTGGCGTAGCTTTGTCTCATTATGTTCATGTATGCCTCAGTTGGAGCCTTCTTCTGAAGGTAAGCTCGGATTTGACAATGCGAGGACAGTAGCATTATTAGTGTTGGCCATCTCGGTTCCAGTCTCATTTGAAAGGCAAATTTGTACAGTTCCTCCACAAGCATTTTCTTATGCAGTTACAGAATTGGGGAGGATCTCTCATGGTTTGTCAGATGTGGTGGACCAGAATAGTCTTTTGGCTTATTTGTCTCATTGCAGCAGATTCTCAGTTGTCTCTGCTTCTGAGTTCTTTAAAGGGGAAAAACCAGCCTTACAGCTGGAGCAAAGTGATTTTCTCCTGTGCCAAAAAAGCAATGAGATCTCTGAAGCTCATTTAACAAGTCCACTTCTAGATTACCTGCCAAACTTGCATGATAGAGTAACAAGCTGTGTGAAGATTGTCCTTCGAAAAATCTCTGATATATGGCGATTGATAGAACTTGGATGCATGGGTGAAGTAATTCAAACGCTAAGGTTCTGATTCTATTCTCTGTTGCTACAAAAGTTTATCCACGTTTAATCTTAGATGCCTCCTTTAAGTAATAAATTGGCTTAGGAGTTGTCTATTCAGCAGATCTACGCATGTTATTCTTCAAGTAATGAAAAGTGTATTCACTATTTCTAAGCTATATTACCAATATAGTAACAAATATAATGTGCCAATGAAGATGGTAGTTTTATCACCTTTAGGTGATTGATTGGACTGCCTTGGTTAGATTACTATTTTAAATCTTAGCTCAACTTATACATTTGAAAGTATAGCATTGATGCAATTGTGAAAACATAAGTTCCTTAATTCTAGAAACGTTTTGTGAAGGATAATAATTGGACATAAATTTGTGCAGGAACTGGAAGGAAGAGTTCTCAAAGTTAACCAATGACTCGCCTCAGCCTGTTGGCATCTTAGCTTTTACTTTAAAATATATACATGTCATAAAACTGCTTGGAAAGGTGTGGACACACATTTTCCCTTCCAGAAATCTCAGGTACCATGGAATGGGAGTGTTGGAGGTTCTACTGGGTAAAATCGACAAGAGACTCCAAGATATGTGGTACAGGTTCATAGGATTGAGCAGAGAGGAGGAGTTGCATCTATTAGAGATAATGCTTTTGAGTTGTGTGTTGAGAATATCTTATTTAGAGACCTGCAATTTTGAAGCTAGTTTAAAGAAGATCTGTAATATAATTTCGCGTGTTGAAAATCTTTGTAAAGAAGGAGCCATAGAACTTTCAAATTTCATACTCGACTTTCAGAAGTTATTGCGTGAAATTGGCAATTCCAGCTATGTGGTGTTCAAGAATGTTCATCTCCTTCATAAGTCTCTCAAGTGTTTCTCCCCGAGGCAGATTGTCTTGTGTGGAGAAATCAAACACCTACAGGCTGAACTGAATGTCCATGCCAATGATTTCCAAAATCCTCTTCCTTTCGTATCAGGGTTACCTGTAGGCATACCATTCGAAATCAAGTTGTATAACCTCACTCCTGAAAAGCGATTATGGCTAACTATGACTGTAGATGGAAATTCTACTCAATTTGTCTTCCTCGACTTGCATGAATTTGAAGGATGCGATGAAATTAGGAAATTTACATTTGTTGCACCCTTTTATGGAACCCCTAGGGTGAAGTACTTCTCCTTGAAGGCATGCATTGCCCTGGAATGCGCGTCTGAGGATGTTCAACTGTTCAACGATTATGAGGGACCAAAACGTGAGTTTATTTTGCTTTCCAAGGAGAATGAAGTGCATCTATCCACTCCTGTCAAATAGTGGGCAGAGCTTCGTGCTGTTCAGGTGGACAAGAGTAGTGTAGTATTTAATATTTATGGATATAACTGTACACTTGTTCAAAGTTTGTCGACACTCTGTTGACCAAAGACCCATAGTGACCTCAGACTCTTTGAAATTATTTAAATATTGGAAATGGAAATTCATGCTTGTCAGGCAGAAGGGGTTCTCAGTTAGCCAACTGTCATATTCTCAGGTATGGATTTAATAGCTTAGATATCTCTTTGCTGTTATTTATTTTTAACGGATACCTTCGTTTCCACTGAAAGATAATGTGCTCAATTGAATATAGTTTTTAAGTTTGAAGTGGAGAAGCCTACCCGTTGTGCTGCTCCAACATTGTTCACAAGCAGTCTCCACTGTTGATTTCCTGCTTGAAACAAAATCCAAAAAATGAGATCATTTTACATGCTTTGGAGGTCTCTTCCAGTGGCATGGTATGATTTCTTTGTATTTCCAGATGTGTATTGTTGATTTTTTGTCAGATNGGCAGAAGGGGTTCTCAGTTAGCCAACTGTCATATTCTCAGGTATGGATTTAATAGCTTAGATATCTCTTTGCTGTTATTTATTTTTAACGGATACCTTCGTTTCCACTGAAAGATAATGTGCTCAATTGAATATAGTTTTTAAGTTTGAAGTGGAGAAGCCTACCCGTTGTGCTGCTCCAACATTGTTCACAAGCAGTCTCCACTGTTGATTTCCTGCTTGAAACAAAATCCAAAAAATGAGATCATTTTACATGCTTTGGAGGTCTCTTCCAGTGGCATGGTATGATTTCTTTATATTTCCAGATGTGTATTGTTGATTTTTTGTCAGATCTTTTATTTCTTATTACTTTTTTCAGTTGCTTGAAAAGATTATTGGCAGGTAAAATATGTTGGAAGTCTGAAGACTCTTTGTCACTCACGGCTTTGATCCTTCGCTGGTAATGCATGTCACATAATCCAAGTTTTTTATTATTACGAATTTCTCTGATTTGGTTAGTGTTTCGCTTGAGCCAACATGGTATTTATCATGGATTGTAAAAGATACCTGGAGGTGCTCTGATATGGAAGAACTAGTGTGATTTTTACAGAATATCCTGACTGTGAAAGGCCTTCTGGATTTATTTATTTTTAAATGAAACTTGATTAGGAAATCATTTCTGTTCTTGAATTTCAGGATTACTTATGTAGGCCATGCTCTATTACGGTCGATATTTGATAACAGATGGTGGTAGAACATCTATGGCTGGAGAATTCCAGATTTCTTGCTGTCTGCCAAAAAAAATCTGCTATCATCAGAAGAGCAAGGCAAGACATTAGGATCAAGATATGATATAACTGCATTGAAGATCAAATTCATAGATATGGCAGTTCCTTTTGTAATAAGAAACGGGAAATATTAATGACTCCTAAAATGGAAATCGCAAACCTGTGACTGAAATGGCTCAGGCAACATTCACTGCCATTGTTTAAAGGTTGTACATTTTAGACTACCGAGCGGCCATAAAATACCTGCCGTTGGATTAGGCACGTGGAAATCTGGATTGCCTCGAGAATCTGTCTTCACTGCCATCGTTGAGGTATACTATCTATCGCAAGATATTGAATTGCATGTTGATTAGTTTTGATTTTGGAATCAAAGTCCGGGAAGAATGATAAATAAAACATCAAAGAGGTAACATTTTCATTCTCAGATTCCACCAAACAATCATCAATCACGTCTTCCATAATTTATTCTGCTGCGACAAATTAAAAGGTAATAATCAACAAATCATAACGAACTCAGAAAATCACAAAGTGCAAAGACGGATGTACGGAAAGCACATAATGCAATAACTCAAATCGATAAGCAGAGATTCGTAAGCGAAAATTTGCTGACTTGTGCTCCAAACCAAATAACTGGCTACGAATCTGACAACAACAGTAAGAGAGAAGAAATTTCTTCACTTTCCATTAAAAAATAGATATACTTCGTCGCAGCTCAGGGTCCGCAATAATGACATTACATTTTAGCAAACAAAGAAATGGCAACACTAAGGAAGTGAAGAATCATGGAGTTCATAGCAGCATTGAAGAAAAAATTTAGAAATCCACATTTGTAAATAACCCAGAAATGGCTCACGTGGATTATGCCGTGCGCGGAGAAGATGACAGACTTATTTGTCACCGATTTTTGATTGTTTTCGCCGAAGGATAATGTCGTGGGACCTTTCAGGGTTTTCCAATTTTGTGGGAAACACTGGCTGAATTGAATTTTCCTCCTCTTGTTTTGTTTTTTGTTATAAACTTGCCACGTGTTCTTTTTAAATATTACCTGTAGAATCTCTGAGAAATATGTACATCAAGTATTATCCTAAAGGGTGTATCCGGGCGTTTACCCACCCCTCACAAGGTAGAGGGGGGTTCACGCCTAAATATTACATGTACAATCTCTGAGAAGTAAGCACATTAAGCATTATCCTAAAGGGTTTTGCTATGGGTTCCCGGGCATAGCATTTTTCTATTCTAAAACATTTCCTCCCTGTGTATATTTACACGCCCGGGTAAATTTAGCATTTCCCTATTCTAAAACATTTCCTCCCTATGTATAGAAATATTCCCATAGAATTTCACCAAAACACTCACGATGAGCGGATCCCATCGTGTATTAAAAAAATTCTGTGGGTGTGTGTTTTTGACGAAATTCTGTGACTTCTGCTTCTGTACAAGCAACAAAGCTCATCCTAAAATCAATAACAAAATTGTACGCCACATCATGAAATGTCAATCATAATGTGAACCAAAATGTAAGTACAGTGTAATTTATTTATTTTTTACGTTGCTTTTTGTTCGAATGAAAAATAAGAAGAGATCTGAATGAAGTTATATTTAGCCATCTAGATATGATTTAAAGTACTGCTTAGAAACCAACAAAAAATTCAACTTTTCTTCCTCACTTTATATTATTTTATTTTATATTAAATATGGTACATAATACAGTGCATTGTTGATATGTTAACCATATACGCATTATTATTATTATTATTATTATTATTATTATTATTTTCTTCTTAAGTGATAATTGATGATGCAATGCATGATGATTAGGTAAACTAAAGATAGTTGAGGAAATATCATTTTATTTGAAATATAAAGCAAATAAAGTGGAAAAAAAACAAAAAATGGGTCCATGATATTTGACATGTACTGTATTATCAATATTTCATCATCTTTTCCATATTCTAATAATTTATAATATTTTAATATTGAGCTTTAAAAAGGAAACTTCCTCATTGTCCCGCTCTGAATATAATGGGGGACATGATCTCCAACCCGAATTTTTCTGATCTTTCCATTTTACTTTATTTTTAAATTTTACAATTGAAATTATGTTTAGAAAACAAACATAATGTTAAAAATAATTAATTAATTAAAAAAAACAGTAAATAAGAATTTTTTAATTTCTCCCAAGTTTTAATTTCATTATTCATGCATAACTCTTTTTTTTTTTTTCAAGAATTGGTCACATAAAAATTAATGTCACAAGCAAATATCATACTAAGCCCCTATTTGATGATCATTATAAAGAAAAATTAGGAAAAAAATAATGTTTTGATTGGTAATTTTTTCGAGAATGTGAGATTAAAAAATATATATAAAAAAATCACATCATTTATGGGTCACTATAAGTTATCAAAAAATGTCACAGTCACGTATCAACTGTTTTTGAAAGTTTTTTACAAGTTTGTACTTGTTGAAATTGTATTATTAAACTATCGTAGTTATGAAATTATCCCTTCCCCCAAAATTGTGGAAGGTGAAGTTGGCCCAAGTATTCTCCGAGCTCGGACCTTAAACTACTAAGACATTATTATATGGGTAGGGAGATCATTCGTGATTACTGCCTTTCGGCTTGCTACCTCTGCCATTTAATGGGCCTTAACAGCCCACTTATACGAGAATCATGGAGTGAGTATTTCATTTCTTACAAGAGGAATAGGGACTAGGAAGTTCGATAGACAACCTCAGAGATAAAACTAAACTTCAACGGAATTTGTAACTGTAGACCAACTTTCAAAGTATTGTTTGCTTTGGGGAATTAATTCCAATTAGTACATGACATAAGAAAGTATGAGATACAAACAACTGCAAACTTAATATCTTGGACTAAAAAGAATAATTTAGCAACAAATTTCAAGATAATCACGAGTTAAAGCACAGTCGAACATATGTGCAGAATTCTTCGTGATCTGTTTGTATGGGGATGTTCATCTCTAAGGATTATAATTTGTCTATTACATCCAAGCATGATTGTACAGTGATAAGCAGGGAAGAAAATAAAAGATTTAGCAATAAAAGGATGGTACCATCACAAGGCAATTCACGGCGCACAAATTGCGAAGAACCCTACAAAACATATAGAGATGCTAATTAGTCACTCATAGGAAAAGATGCCAGGAGCAATCACTGCCACCAGACAATTATAGATGTAAACAGCTTGCAGAACGCATTTACAAGAGAAATAAGGTAATCATATGGAAGAAAGCGATGATAGAGAATAAACAAATAGCCGAAGAAAAGCTAGCAGAATCATGGTAAAGATTATAATGCAAGTAAGAGGAAGTACCCAATGGAACCATCTTCTCTCGACTTAAATTTGCACCCTCTGCAATCTTGTACTCTTATCCAAAATGATAATAAAGACTACAAAACTATCCTGCCACCCCACCGAGGTCGTCTTTCTTTCTATTTAGTTTAGGACGTTTCAGAAAAGAAAGTTCACTATCCTAAGACGGATCCTTTGTTACTACTTCAACTGATATTTAGAAGCAGTAAGCATATTGTCTTCAGAATAGCCAACTTCATATGGAACATTTTTTGCCCCTTTGGTACAGATTCTTTAAAACTCATTTTTTTTCTCAAACTCATTTTCAACTATACATACTCTCTTCGTAAAATAATTTTGAACATGAATCCATAACTTTTCCATACATTATAAATGCACATTCTCCTAAAAAAAAAAAATCAATTCTCACAAAATCTAAGGCTATCCTGACAGAGGTCGTCTTTCTTTCTATTTAGGACGTTTCAGAAAAGAAAGTTCACTTTCCTAAAACGGATCCTTTGTTACTACTTCAACTGATATTTAGAAGCGTTAAGCATATTGTCCTCAGAATAGCCAAAACTTCACATGAAACATTTTTTGCCCCTTTGGTACAGATTCTTTAAAACTCATTTTTTCTCACAATCATTTTCAACCATTCATCCTCTCTCCATAAAATAATTTTGCACATGAATCCATAACTTTTCCATACATTTTATCTACACATTCTCCCAAAAAAAAAAAAATCAATTCTCACAAATCTAGTCTCAAAAATCTAAGTCAAACAGGCCCTTTGTTTCTTTCTCATTGATATTAGGATACACAGAAAATCTACTAGAGAAGAATTGTCTTGCTACTGCTAATTCCCAAAGAAAATTGTCCGACCGACTCGTAGCATTTTTTTCTATGTTCCCCCATTTAATACTTTGAATGCTCATTGAATGGACAAAAGAAAATGAAAGAAGCATATAAAACCTTGGGTAGGCTCTAAGATGAAATATTACAAATGGCATTAATTACTAAAAAAAATTCAGAAAAGATGGAAAGATTACTGCTGTAAAAAGAAATATATCAGTTCAGCCAATAAGCTACTAAAAATAAGTTTTTAGATTGACTAGTTCTCTTCTTTCACTTTGCTCAACAGATAATGCTACACATTCGAGTGGGAAAATCCTGACGAATCAACTAGAGCAAGGGAAACGAAAAGATTTTTTACCAACTAGATGGTTGGGTGGCTCGAAGTCTTACAGATGAAGACACAGGACCAGTCAAGTACTTTAGGGCTTGAGAATTAAAACAATATCAAGAATAAATCTATCAAAGTAAAAGCTATCAAGGCTGATGTAAGTGAGTAAATAATCAATAAAGACCTCAGAGTAAAACTATTTCCCGAGAAATGCTGAAAATTATATCAAACTAAGCCCCTATAAAAAAAGTCAAAGCAAAGTCATACCATCTGATTCTAACAAGGGTAGGCATTGTGGAAGCTCATCAATTAGATTCAAAACTTATGTTCTATAATAATTACTTACTGAGAACGCAGAGAATGTAGCAAAGATGCATAATCAAAAAACTTCAACAGTAAAAAATTGTAAGATCTTAAGTCAAGAAGCCAGGCAATCCTAAGTTAAATGCAGCACAAATATAGAGATGAAAATAGCCAAGGGGCAAACGTAACACACCTATTCAAGAGCCAGCTCTCAACTCATCTGAATCAGAGTCACTTGCGTTGTAACCTGTGAAATTTATTTCCACACATATACTTTGTTAAGACAGGGAACGGAAAAAAGGTCACAATCAAGCAGGAACTAACACACCCGTGCGCCGAGGGAGGGGAGATGAAGGAAGAGTTGTACCTGGGCGCTTATTGCTGACTTTCCAAACAGAAGATCTAACTCTTGAAGCTCTTGTCATCCAAATTCTTCCCTAAAATTCCATTCCAAGAACTAATACTTAAAATCAGGCAATTGTCAAAAGCTAAAAACACCATTAAAGAGCATCCAATAATACAAGCCAATCAAACATATAAAAGCAATCAATCTGGAAGACATCCACAGTAACAATACAGCTACCAGTAATCATATACATGTTCTTCTTCATTTTAAATCACAATAATAATAATAATAATAATAATAATAATAATAATAATAATAATAATAATAATAAAAAACCTTTTGGGCATCTCTGGGGACACCATAGCCACTATAATACATCTGGCCTACAAGGACCTGCATATTGATATCCCCAGCTTTAGCTTCGTTGAGAGTATCACGGAACCACCTCCTTACACAGTCCTCCACCACTTCCGACAGCGGCAGCCGCCGTAGCTTGTCGGTCTCTCCATTACTGCTCTCCCCTTCTTGTCCCATCATCTTCTCTTCCTTTATCCCCTTTTTATAGATATTTGATTTCGGCCGCCGCCAGTTCGATGGAAGGCTATGGTGGGGGTGAAGCTGCGGTGTTGTTGAGGATGATATTGATGAGAGTACTAATCTTCCCATAATAAAGAGGAAAAATAGTTAATTATCATTTTATCTGTACAAACTTTTGTGCTTATCTGGGATTTTTTTTATGATTAATTCTGTAGATACATAATTTTATATGTATTAAATTAAGAATTTCTGCGAAATTGGGTCGTTTTTGAAACGAAATCTGGTTTTTTGTTCGCGCATCCGACAGAGAATCATACGACGTCGTATTATTGACGTGGTGGCCACTGTATTGACGTGTAAAGTAGACCTCCCCATTCGAATTGGATCGGTCTGTGGGGTCGTGCATGAACTTATATTCGTGCACCCTATTTTATTTTTACTCAACGAGGGCTTGTTCGATAAAAATTAAAATCGAATTAAAATTAAAAATTTAATCATTATTGTTGACTTTTATTAGATGAGTGAGATTCAATAGCGGTTATATTTTTAATTTTAATTGATTTTTAATCTCTACCGAACACGTCTTAAAAGTCATGATTGTTAATTCATTGTTATATTTATGTTTTTAAGTTTATTTTTATTGTATTTTTTTCCAACCTTCTAGTAATTTGAACATTTATCTTCAATGACGATTTTCTTTCGAAAAATTTTCAGAAAAATTTGTATATACATCATTACAAAATACTATTTCATGTTTTACTAAGTAATATTTAAATAATTAAAAATACATTTTTATATATGAAATACAATAAAAAAATACTAACTTCTAATAATAGAACCCAAACAATAATTTGTAATCGAATTTTTTTGAATAATGCACCACACCTCACATTTAATATCATTTTTCAAATTTTTTTTTTT
>CAIGRK010196757.1:0-13348 GCA_903798315.1 Fraxinus greggii | reverse complement strand
AGAAGTTTCTTTTTAGGACCCAAATTTAATTTCTCCAAAGGAAGGTCTAATTCACTTTCAACCTACTCATCTTCACTGCTCTCGTCAGAAGCCACATTTTTTAACTCCAAATTGAAATTGTTACAAAATTAAGGTTAAGTTGACGTTATATAGACCAGAAAAAGTTTGAAAGTGGACAAACGCTTTAGCTTTGTTTCTTTAATCATGCCAAATAGTTTGTAATTCTTGTACTAAAGAGAAATTTGGAGGGTCATTTCAATTATTCCACTCCTAATCTCTTGGCAGCATTATCTATGATCGTTTTAAGAGCCCGGTCGAGCCTCATTTTATTGGAGAATATATATTGGAATAGTAGATTGATGAAAAATATGTGGTTAAAATATAAGGAAAAATTTTGGATTTATGTGTAATATTATTTTATTAAAAAATTTGTAATTGAGAAAAAAGAGAGAAAAAATTGTATTTTGAAAATAATAAACATCAATTTAATTGCATGTATTAATTATTCTGTCAAATCACATATGGAAAGAATATAGATTGGGATCAACAATTGATTATCTCGTCACATTTACGTTACATTCCTTTGCATTATCTGCATTATACACACATTTAAACTAAGTCCCTGTTTGTCTATCATTATTCTAAAAAATTATTTGATACAGTAAGATTCTCCACAAAAAACATTCACCTAATAAAATATTCTATATACAAACCAATAAAGTTACTTTAATTTTCAACCATGCATTCTTCAAAAACTAATATTCATTACTCTATTTTTCTCCCTTTAAAGGGAGGCCAAACACACCCTAAGGTGTGTATCATAAAATCCACATTATGTTCCAAAGCAAAGAAAATTAAAATTTGATTTTTTTTTAAATATACATTGAAATTCAATTAACTGTCATGTCTAGAAATTTTATAATGAAGATCACATATCAACCTTCCTTAGAGCTAAACATTCATTATCTACATGAATAGGAACTCAATTACATATGGTCAAAGTGGATTAAGTCATTATCATGATGATAACTTATGTCAAAATATGTTCTTAATATCGAGAGTAAATATGCTCTCTTGAGTTATTCGTATGTGTCATTATCATAGAAGAATATGTCTTCTTTGTGATTCAACGATATATTTCGAGATACAAGGCAACTTGCAATCGTATCATATTGTCATGTTAGCATTTCAAAAGCTAGATAGACTACAATTTTCAAGGCCAATTAGAACCATACCATTAATGTCGTGATCCACAAATTTGGGTCGTGATTATCTAATTTGTATACATCAAAATACACGTGCCATCCTCAATAGTGCCAAGAAAGGTAGTTACATCGAGCTCGAATGTTATAATTGACTCTTGTCAAGGTTAAAATGGTTCTCTTACAGATTTGACTCCTACTGAACCAAGTTCATAGCTCCCCTCGATCTTTTATTATGAGATGTTGAATAGTATTGAATTAAAGATAAAAAGAAAGAAAAATCATCATCGATTCTTCTATACATTCAATTTAATATTAAGGTTCTGTTTGGGCGTGCTGAAATGAGGGAGGAAATCAACTTTTAAAATGTTACAGCCCGCAATTTTTGACCGGCTCTCAGACGAGTGGGACCCACCCATTTCCTCCAACGATAATATTGTTGATTTTAATCCAAGAAGAAGTGGAACCAGACAGGCACTAAGTACCAAAGTACTTCATATTTCCCTTATTATTTATATTCTTATCTACATGTATAATAAATATCGATAAATATGTGCATCTGTTTTCTCTCTTATTATTTGTAATTTTATATTACAATTAAAGATTTTGTGAAGGACTAGAATGAAATTCATTTATGGTTTATTGACTAACTAATTAACAATTTCCAAAGTTAATGGTTACGAATCGCTTTACTCAAGAAATTTCAAGTTACCATTCATACAAAGGGACATGTAATATGAATAGTAAATCCAACACGTCGAATAATCGAAATCTTCGACAAAAGTTTTGTAAGTAAAATATATTTTTTACTTATTATTTATTTATTAGTTTGTTTAAATTAGAATAGTTTTTAAATGTTAAAATTCGTGTCAAAACGTGTACAACCAATATAATCCAAAGTAAGCCAGACAGTCGGGACTGACTGTGTACTATAGGTTAACAGACTCTTGGTTGAGGTCTTTGAGGGTTTACAATCACTAAACGAGGTGCAATATTTACCTACCTTATAGCAGCATATACATGAATTTATACTTACCATCTTGGATATATTTGACTGGACAAATAATTAAAAGAAGAAAATATTGTTTTAACAAATTAAAAATTTTCTTAATTTAATTATTGATCATATCAAGCATATTTTATTTATATATAGAAATATATATTTACCTTATTGGTCTGATTTGATTGGCCAAATAGTTCAGAGAATAAAAGATTTTTTTAATAAATTAAAATTTTCCTTATTCGTCATATCAAACATATACCATATTATTCTTATTGTACAAAACTTCGATATTTTAGGTAAGATGCGTTCGTGCATTTGAGGAGTCTTTACATGAGTAGAAAAAATCATTAAGGGTCGTTCGAGTGCCAATATTCCATTGAAGTATCTCAAAACAAAAATCATGTTCCTCAACAGTAATTGAAAATAACACACATGGGCGTAAATGATATAATCATACTAAAAGATCAACTACTTAGCGTGAGTTAAGATTGTTGAATATTAATCCAAAGAGTGGTTGCAACAGAATACAATAATGAAGCGACGTTAAAATCAAGATCGGAGAGTTTGATTCCATTTTCCAACAAGTTCAAAAAAGAAAGAAAATGATGGAGTTATTCTTTACTTGCTTTTGATTATTTTTATTAGTTTTACGAAATTAAAAAATTGAAACTATTGTATTTTTATTTTTTGATAGTTGATTATTTTACCCTTGACATGAGAGCCCCGTGGTCTACTACGTTATATCTGATATTCAACTTTATTTAGTTCTACAACCTCAGATTTGTTAAGTTATCACAATCAGAATTGTACATAAAATTGTCTGCCGAAACCTCTAACTGATTGACATGTTTTAATTCAAAGAAAGCACTGACTGATTGACATGTTTTAATTGAAGCTAATAATTGAGACAAATTATTAAATAGATTTTCGTATTTACGAGTCTTAAAAAAAAAAAAAATTAAAGCAGAAGATTCCTCTGAGAGAATGGCACTAGGGTCCCACGGCAAAAGTTTTAAAAGAAAAACGCATAAAGCAGAAAAGGCACTAGGGAGTAGGGTCCCACTATTTGTTGTTCAGTTCTATCCAAACGTGTTTGACAAGCTTCGAAGTAAACCTACTTCATTTTTTATTTTTATTTTTTGGCTGTGAGAAGAATTTTTGTAAAAAATTAAGATTTTGTATGAAATTCCCCCCAAAAAACATGTAATTTTTAAAGAGTCTCTAACATGTTTCTAACCTTCTTAACAATTAGATTATCAAACATAAAAATTTGTAAGAAATCTTTCTTTTTTATTTATTTATCAGAAGAATTAGAAATATTCTCGTACCAATATTTTGATAGACATAATTATACAAAATTATAAATTGCACAATACTTGGCAATAAAATTTCTTAGTAATTGGAAGCATAGTCCTCAATTTTAAGTTTAAAATAAAGAAAAAAGAAAGTAAAGAAGAGGCCACCACCATCTTCATCACATAATTTGTATAAAATTATTCTCCTTGTTCCCGTAACTTGGGGAATTGCCATACTTGTGATCAAGTCAAACTTGCAAGCATATGAGATCGTTGATAAGTAATAGATTTAGTGAGTTTAGAGTATCATCTCACATAGAATAAATTTCAATTCAAGTTTACTAACTTTGTATAGAATTCGGAGTAGGTCAACAAAAGAAATTTTGATTTATAATTATCCTAATTTTATCAAAGAAATATTGAAAAACTATGGTTTGTATCAAATTATAGATGATTATATTGGATTTATAGTTCGACTATTATTATCTATTTCAATTCTCAATTATGTAATATATTGTTGTTCATAAGATATTATTATTCCTAACATCTGTTAATCGTGTATTGATTTTGCTTCATTCTAAACTTATTGTGAGTCTCGAACAGATCGTGTAGGATTCCCAAAAAATTCTTCGATGTTTGCTTGCGGCAATTGTGAACTCTCGGGAGAATCGATAAATGCATCAAAGATGAACACTATAACAAGCAAATAATTATCTAATTGGTGATCAATCAATTAAATAATGCAAATTTAATCAAGAATGCAAGAATTAACTAATATAATAGCCTTGAATTAAAATAAATAAACAATATAATTCATCTCATTCAACACAAAAATGGATCTAACATAGCATGAGTTTATATAAATTACAAGAAAAAGAATGGAAAATCATCACCTGAATCATGAAAAAATTCAAAAGATACTGATCTTCAATTCCAAGGTTGAAATTTTCAAGTTCTTGATATATTTGTCATTCAATTCTTGCTAGATTTTGATGTTCTCTCCCAAAAAATGTAAATTGGCCTCTTATTCTTGACTAATTTGATGATATGAATGTGTATTAAGATGCCAGAGAAAGTTCCCCACGATAGTAGCCCTTGTTTAGTATTTATAGGAGTCGGAAATTTGGTAAAAATTGCATCCAAAGTAGTTTTGAAGAAGAATTTTGATTAAAAAAAAGGAAAATTGGCCCGTTAAATGAAATTTGGCCTGTGCGAGGCTCTGGTTACTTCTTCACACACGCGTCGTTTCAAGCTTTGGCTCTCGGTAAACCAAAGAGAGTGGCTCGCTCGTGCGCCGGTTCGAGCGATTTTGTCTATGGGCGTTAGTATTTTTGTCATAATTTTATTTCCCAATATCTAATTGAAACGAATCAAAGTATGTTGAAAAGATAACTCAAAGGGATACAATTCGTATATAAATTCATCTCTCCAATTCAGATGTTTACTATGCTAAAAATGGGTCTTTATCTAAAGCTGAAAATTTTAAGCACAACTTTCTCGAGTGGAAATTGATTTTATTTGTATTCTTCACTCTTTTGACTTCTAATTGTATCTAATTGATTATATACGATTTTCAATCCTCGTTTTGTGATCCTTATCAAATATTGAATATTTGCACTTTGGTCATCGAACTTCGAATTTTTTTTGTTTTGCCCTTTTTTGCTCATTTCTTCCAATTCACCCAATTTGGTGAGAGTTTTACATAATAAACAAAATTAACTCAAAATTAAGTTATAATTCATCCAAATCAACAATAAATACCCTAGTTTAATAGCATATATAAGTGTACAAAATACAATTACCATACTCCCTCAAATTTGAACATTTATTTGTTCTCAAACAAAAATATAAGTTAATTTAAACAAAACATTTAAACAAACATGGTTAGATAACCTATATTTGGTCTGAAAATTGAAATTTTTTTATTAAGACTATGAAATATTTTAAAATAACATTACTAAAGTTAATTCTCATCGTCCAATGCAAAATCGATATGCATGCGAAGATTCATGTAAAGCATCATAAATATAAAATTCCCAATCTTCAATAGTCTAATTTATCTTTTTTTTTTCTTTTCATGAAATGCACACTCTCAAACTTATTCTTTTAATACTTTTTTCAAGGTATGATCTAAGTTTGAATTCATATGCTAGTCGTCACCCTTTCTAGTTTGGTTAGGTTTTACAAATTGCAGCTCAACTCATCAATAAATAAGGATTCTTCTTATTTTTTGACTTTCAATTTTCGAGAATCAACTAAACTAATAACACGTTGTCAAATCTCTAATTTTCTTAAATAAGTGTTTGAGGTTTAATCAAGACATATAGTGCATTTTTATTTCATACAGATGCTTTTTCAAGTGCATATTTTGTACCATGTAGCTTAATCCATTTTTGAGTTTTCTTTTGAAATTTTCAATAATTGTTCTCGTTGAGATCTTTTAGAATAGTTTCATAACAAAACAGCTTTTTTTTATGCAATGATAAGAGCAATGCCACATGTTAAACACTTATTCTTTAAAATCGATTACTAGCTTAAGATTTTTACCTAATTTTCATTTTATTTGTTTCAGACAATCCACGCAAAATTTAGTATACATGGAATCCACATTTATCTCAGTATCTCTTTACAACAATTCAATCATCCAAAATCTCCTAGAATTGGTTTAAAGATATATATATTTTAGTGTTTGTTTGGATTTATCATCTAAGGTCCACTGTTTTCAAACTATTCAAGTATATGTATCAAAATAAGCCTTCATGATACAAAATATAGATCTTGTGCGCAAAAAAATCAAGTTTTACATAAATAAGAATCAATCAATCCCAACATACAACTTTTCCACAATTTATAGCCCAACACATGGTTCTAAATATATGTATCATCGTATAGAGGTTTATCTAACCTACACAAGTACACAGAAGCAATAATAAAACTAAACATAAATTATTTTTCTAAATTTTCTTTTTCTTTTTTTTTTTTTTTTGTATGCAAACAAGCAAGCAAAACAGTAAAAATAGATAACAATATTTTTCACTCCAAATTTATAACAGACATTGCCCTCAGTGTCTAAGAATATAATAAATAATATATAAAAATTAAGGGCAAATAAAGGAACTAAGTACTCCCCTAGTATATATCTCCAGGTGATGGATGGATTGACTTGAAAGTGTAGGATCACTTTTTCCTTGTTCGCCGTGTTTAGGTATTATGTTCCTTCAAAAGGATTAGAAATCGATCATAATATGGAACAATTCATAATAATCTCAAACACACCCTAAAAGAAAATATAGGGATGAAGATACCCTATACTAATTAAAAGTAATGAAAATTACTAATCCTATATTTTAGAAAGTAAAATAAATAAAAGGAAAGAACATTAGGTTGCCTCCCAATAAGCACTTTTTATATCAAGATTGACTTTGGTTTTTGGTTTTTCAAGGTGGTTTGAGAAGAAAGTTTTCGAACCTGCATTGACTACGATTCATCTTTGATTCTTCAAATTATTATAAGGTTTCAATTATGGTCCCTTTCAACCAATCCACCAATTTTCTTATCTCAATCCTCATGTTCTCCATGGTCAATCTTTTTGCATTCCTCTAGATAAGGTAGTTGTCCGAGTAGAGTATTCATGGTAAAGTTTTGTTATTTTTCTTCCACCTTCAAGATTATCTCACCTTTATCAGATTCCATTAATACCCATTCAGTTGTTAAGAATTTTCTTCCCAAAATTAATGGCGTGTGTTAAAGATCTATATCAAGGATAATGAAGTCAACTGGAAAGAAGAGATCTTCAACTTTGATGAGCAATCCTCTACCATTCTATAAGGATTCTTGAGTGTCTATCAGCCAAATATAGAATTATTGAAGTTGTTTGAGGATTCCCCAATCCTAATTTCTTATAAATAGACAATGTCATTAGATTAATACTTGTAAAACTATGTGAATTTCCATAGAGCAAGGTAAAGAGAGACTCTCTGGATCTTTCAGTTTAGGGGGGAGCTTGTACTGTAGGAATGTGTTGCACTCTTCAGTTAATGCCATTATTTTTTTCTACTAGCAATTTTTTCTTCTTGATCAACATCTTTTTCAGAAACTTATTATAATTTGAAATTTGTAAAATAGCGTCAATGAAAAGAATATTGATGTGAAGTTGTCTGAGAGCATATAAGAACTTGTTGAACTGCTTTTTCATATTATTGTTTTGAAAGGAGCAATTGCTTTAACATGTGGACTGCTTGGCTGTTCTTCTAGATTAACTTTTGTTGATTCTTCAAATTGACCTACTTGTTCTTCGCCTGTGATAGGTATTGATTCTCTTTGATCCCTTTCTTCTATACATTGATTTTTGGCAGTCTTGTTGTGATGGCCTAGACTTGTTCCTCTTTTGGTTACATTCGAAACCATTAAGGAAATGGAATCGGCAGCATATATGCTTGAACATGGGTTGAAGACTTAATTGTTGGTGTCTTCATAACTTTATCTGCTAATACATGTTCCCATATGTTTTTTTTTTTTTGTGTGTCAATTGGTAGGGTACTTTTTGTTCTATTGGACAATGCAGCTGTTATTTGCCCCATCTAGGGGTGTTAACGAGCTGAGCCAGCTCGCAAGCCGAAACTTGAGGCGCGAGCTTGGCTCAGACTTTTTTTGGCCCAAACCAAGCTTTTGCTCAGCAAAAAAATTTAGGCTTGACTCGAGCTTTCGACTCGGGCCTTATCGAGCCAAGCCGGCTCACTATTTTTTTTATTATATATTAAAATATTAGCTGCTACCCATTGCCCAGGTGGCTACGCTGCCTTTCATTTATAATGTTTTTTAAAAAATATAGGCATACCTGCAAAGCATGCAGTAGCTAGCTGCTATCCAAAGGTGGTTTTATTTATTCATTTTTTTTTATTATTTTTTTCTTTTCCGGATCTTCATAGGCCGAAAGTAGCCTGTGATACGACCCAAACACGGGATGGCCTGGGCTCTAGCCAACGCCCCAAAATGGGCCTCGTCCATTGCCCCGCCCCGACTATCGCTTTTTTCGGGCTCAGCCACGGGCAGCCCAAGCCAATGAGCAAAATTGACAAGGCTAGCCCCATCTGAGTTTCCAAATTTTTTTATTGCAACCACTGATTCTGAAAATTAGTCTCAGTTTTTGCAATGTACTTAGTCGCAATTCTTTCAACGATGGCGTCTTTTCTTATTGTTGCTAAAATCCTTGAAAGTTGTCCTAAATCTGATTTCTCTGATCCTGACTATTAGCCAATAAAAAGTTGGGATGATTCTTCCAAACTTGATTATACATGTTGAGTAAGATTGTTCACATGTCTTTGGAAATTCTACACATAATTAACCTCCTCAGACTGAAAAACATGAGTGGGGGCTAAACGACAGCTTGGAGTTGTATGATTTGTCTTGCATCCTATGTAGAGTGGTGCACCAAGTTTACACTCTGAGTTAGGTTGTCACATTTCTTTGTTAATACTTCTAACTGGGCTACCAATGATGTAACTGAATCAATGCTATGAATATCGATTATTTTTCACAAAATTCCTATTTCTGTTGCCACGTCGATTTATTTTTTACAATTCTCTCATACAACTAATATGCTATGTCGATCTGCATATCCATTATTGATCCTCCTGCTTTAGAGGCGGCCATATTACGGTTTTCAGGATGCAAGCCTGAATAGAAGATGTAAAGTTAGGCCTTCTTAGGAATGTTCGATTCGGACATCTTCTAAAGTAGTCCTTGAACCTCTCCTATACTTTTGGATAGTTCTTGAGGTTCTTATACTTGAAAGTATGGATTTCATTTCTGATATAATGAACTCGAGATGGTGGAAAGAATTTCAGGGTAAATTTATGTACCATATCATTCCACGAAACGATGTTCTCAGGAGCTAGTAAGAGTGCCCATTCTCGTATGCAACCTTTTAAAGTATGAGGAAATATGTACATTCGAAAAATAGATCATGACATACCTTTGTGACTAATTATGTTATAGAGCATCAGGAAAGCTTGTATGTGTTTATGCGGATTGTAGGTTGGTTTTCCAAAGAACGCAATATCCTAATGATTCTGAAATAAGTTTATGACATTTGGTCGAATGTGGATGGTCTGCCCGAAAGGTGGATAGATAATAGCTAATTGCATAGGTGCTGGAGCGGGAATTATATAATCATGTACTAATACTTTGCTATCGTTGGCAACTGCCTTTGGTGGAATTGGTTGTGTTGACGAATCTTGTGGTAAATGAAGTTGTTTTTGATTTTCTATCATTTTTCTTATTTTTCTCTATTTTCTTCTTTGTTGTCTGAAAGTCCTTTCGATCTCGGGATCCAATGATAGGAGCTCGATTACTTCAAAATCTTTCATAAACTGAAAAAAAAAATTGGTGATTAGATATGTAATTGATAGCCTTAAACAAAATAAAAGAAAAAATAAAATCCTATATGAACTAATAAACTCAAATTAAATATGTTATTTCCCAAAAATCACATCAAAATTTTGATAGAGTGAAACCCACAAGCGTACGGGATCATCAACGAGTTATATATTTAATTAGTTGATAGTATTGTTCTATAGAGAATAACTTTCAATTCAAATTTATTAGCTTTGTATGAAGTTCGAAGTATGTAAATAAAATAGATTTTGATTTGTAATTATTTGAACTTAATCTAAGAAATATTGAAAAAAATTAAGATTTATATCAAATTATGAATGATTATATTGGATTTAGAGTCCACATATTGCTATTGATTTCAGTTCTCAACTATGTAATCAATTTCCATTTATGAATTCTTGATAATCAATAAAGCTAAGGTATCTAACTCTCATTTTAAAGATAAATTAATTATATTTTAATTACGATATGAATCTATTCCTAATAGAATTCGAATGATTATAACGTATTAAATTTCAGATTATCTATGTGATTACATCTACAATATTATTATTTATAACATCTATTACCCGTGTGTTAACCTTGTCGTGTTTTAAACTTATTGTTAGCCTTTCAACACTATAACAAACAATTAATTATCTGATTGATGATCAAGTAATTACATAATGCAAAGAGAATGCGAAATTAATCAAGAAATACAAGGGTGAACTAAACTATTAGTCTTAAATTAAAATAAATAAACAATAGGGTTCATTTTATTCAATACAAAAACAGATTTAGCTTAACATGATTTTATATAAATTAAAAAAAATAATGGAAAATTGTCACTCGAATTATGAAAGAATGTAAAAGATAATGATCTTCAATTCCAATATTGAAATTTTCTGAATTGACCAGGTTTTGATATTTTCTTCCGAAATATGTAAATTGGCCTCTTGTTTTTGATGAATTTGATGATATAAATATGTATTAAGTAACTAGAGAGAGTTCCCCACAATGGTAGCTCTTGTTTAGTCCTTGTTCGTTTTGGATTAAAATTTAATTAAAATCTTAAGTCAAATCAACATTTAATTTTAACTAGATATTTCTTGGGATCCAGAACTTTTCTACCAAATATTTCATCAACTTTTATCAAAATATACTAAAAATCAAATTTTAATCTCCACCAAGCAGCGGCTTAGTATTTATAGGAGTCAGAAATTTGAAAAAAACTCATGTCCAAGTGGTGTCCAAGATGCATTTTGATCAAAAAGGGAAAATTGGCCTGCGCAGGGACGCTGGCTACTTGCTCTCACGTTCGCCACTTCAAGCTTTGGCTCTCGGTAAATTGAAAAGAGTGACTTGCGCACAACCCAGTTTTTGTGATTTTGTCTCTTAGCAGATGTCTGTATTTTTGTTATAGGAATACTTAGCCTCCGTTTGACAATTTATAAGTTACTTATAAAGTCGAATAATAATGTGTTTCACGAAATATATGGTTAATGAATAAGTGATAGATGTTTCTCGGATCGGTCGCTCAAGATCTTTGGTCTCTACCCGGATCTGATGAAAAAAATGGAATCATTTATTATAAACTCGTTGAAAATGATTATTATCTAGTTCATGACTTGTTAAAAGCAGAAGAAGCTCTGGTGAGATTGAGTGGCATTGCTTCTTCGGTCCATTATTGTTTGACTTTAACTAAATTTATAAGTCATTTTATAAATTGATTGTCAGATCGAGGCTTAATAGATAAAATGAAGAGTAATACTATTTAGTATAACTTGTTTTGAGCACCAATCTAAGCATCCATTTGGTTTTACTAAAAATTATATTTTTAATATATTTTGATAAAAGTTCATTAATTGTGTGATTAAAATTTTGATAAAAATTATAAATTTTATTTATTAATTTTAACTTTCTGCAACTTTTTCACCAAACAAGTGCTAATTAACATTCTAGAGTCATTCATTGATTAAGGGTGTGTTTGAATCACATTATTTTGGAAAAATGTATTCTGGAATGGTAGGTTGATGGAGAATATGTGGTTGAGAAAGAAGGAAAAGTTATTGATGTGATGGAAAATATTATTTTACTAACGAATGTGTGGTTGAAAATGAGTAGAAGAATGAGAATGAAAATGTGAATGTGTGCCAAATAGGGCTAATTATCTTGAAAAAGGGACATGCACCAATTGAAATTACTCATTAATTTAATTAAAGACGCTTAGACAGGTAGCACAAGTTGCCTAGATAATATTAAAATTATTTAAAATGAATTTCCCGGTCACTCTTTGAACCTGTTAGAAGCATGCCAGGTGGCTTCAACACACAACCACTCCCATCTTTATATACTGGACATCCTATTCACTGTATTCGTGCATGCATAGGCAAGTTGTACCGTACTACACAGGTTTCCACAACACATGCAGCGGCTGATAGACGACACAGAGGAAACGGTGACATTCCGAGCCGAAAGCGGGGACGAGGAGGGACGAAAACCCGTAGGGAAAGTTGAGACGGACACACACAACGTTGACACACTAAAGCACATTGAGAAGAAACTGGTGGATAAAGGCGTCCAGAGTCAGGACCGCCACCCGGTCGACGGGCGTCTGTTGGGGAAACAGGCGAAGGGCGGCCATGGAGGGGAATTCACGTGGAAGGGACCAACGGGCGAGGCGGCGAACGAACAGGATGCAGCGCCGGAAGCCATAGATGAGGATGATCCAAATTACGTGGATGAGGAGGCAGATGTGAGGATATTGAGAGGTGAGGTCAGTGGGGTTGTGGGACTGGTGGTTGGCCAAGTTCAGGTGCCGAAACTTGCGGAGGAAGGGGTGGCAGGAATTGATGTTGATTCTCAGTTGCAGAGTAATAAGTACGTGGGACTGGGGTCAGTGGATATTCTGCAGAATTTTGCTTTAAAATGTATATAGTAAACTACGAAGCAACTGATGTAGTAAGTTGCAACAATAATTTAGCGCCTGTCTGGGCGCAATTGTTTGGAAAAAAAAATTGATTTTGCCATCAACTCACCAGCTCCACATGCGTTTGAGATAAAGTCGATGTGCAATTTGATGAAAGTATATGACTTTTAAATATTCAAAAGTCCATTCTACCCATTTATATAGTTGCGTGTGAATCGGTAAAAGAGAGAAGGAAATAAATTGTCAGAATTGAGGTCAAAATTGACAAATGACCCCAACAATGAATAATGAGTACATTAAATTGTCCAAAATAGGTCGGATAATATGGAATAAGCTAATGATATTCCTTGTCCTCATGGTCTTTTTTTTTTTTTGGCTTTTAATTTGAATTTAATCGGGCCCAGTAATTTTTCTTCGACTCTATTTCTAGTTGCTCTTTTTTCAAGAGTCTAAATGTGTTTTTCCATTGGCAGTTTCTTTTCTTTTTTTTTTTTTTAATTGTAGTAATTTGTAATAATGTGAAACTGAAAAGGGTACACAAAAA
>CAIGRK010196585.1:0-11643 GCA_903798315.1 Fraxinus greggii | reverse complement strand
CTTGTTGCTAGTTAATTTGATTTTGAATTCCGCATTTACACCTAATCACCCCCTCTAGGTGTAGTTGGATCGAATCTCGCGTTTCTCAATTGGTAAAATCATCACATATGTATTTAAAAAACTAAAATCTTGAATAAAAGACAAAGGATCACACATGGATTACAATGTTTCCCTAACTATGAATTTAGCTACTCATAATGATGAAAGAAAAACAAAACATATAGAATTCATAACCGGGTTTTAAAATCTTGATCATTGAAAGAATTTGATCTTGTACCAAGAATCTTTTTCAACCTCAAAAGTCTTCAAACCCTAATATTTGCTCTTTGATCTTGATGATTATGTGTTTTTCTCCCCCTCCCTTCTCTTCCGAAATTGTATTTGTATTTATGTCTTCTTCAAGTCTTGGAAGAGTTTTAGTTGAATTGGGCTTTTAAAAAGTTGCATTGCACTTGAATACCCTATTTGGCTGTGGGTGGCGCCTAGGCGTTATGTAGTGGCACAACGAATCTGATCTTTCTTCCCGATAGATGGCGTATCGGCACCACCTGCTATTCCACTATGCACCTTCTTCAGTATTTTTTTTCATAATTTTCTCTTCTGATATCCGATTAAGGCAATTCAAAATGCGTTGAAAATATAACTGAAAGGACTACAACTTTGTTAGAGATAGATCTTTTCCAATTTGAACGTTTACTATGTCAATAATAGGTCTCAATTTTCAACTTAAAATTTAGAACATACTTGTGCGATTGAAAATTGATTTGTGAAAATATTTTGATCATATTTCACTCATTTTTTACTTCTAATTGACCCCTAAAATTCTTGAGTCTTCATTGTGAGGTTTGACACAACTTTGGATCTTGCCATTTTTCGCTTCTTTCTTCCCATTCACTTCCTTTTATCGAGTTTCATCTAATAAATGAAATATACGATAAACTAGATTATAATTGTTCAAAAGATCTATTAAATATCAATATTTTTAGGTCCAAATAAGTGTATAAAATACACTTATCAAACACCTCCAAATATAAACATTTATCTATTCTCAAACAAAATCATAACTTAATTTAACAAACACACAAACATGCAAAAGATAACCTGCTATTTTGTCTCGAGGTTGGAATCATCGTATTAAATCTATAAACATGTTCAAGGTCACATTACCAAAATCAATATCTATTTTTCCAATGCAAAGCTGATTTGTGTGTAAAGAATTAAGTAAAACACTATAAATTCATGAGTTGTTTCAATTCTCGACCTTCAATAGTCAAATTTTCACTTTCATCACTCATAAGATTTACACATCTCCAAACTGATCTTTTTTACTCTTTTCCTAGTGTGTGATTTAAGGGTGGATCTTTATACCAACTCCTCACCCTCTTTAATTTAGATGGATCTTACTAATTTCAAGTCGATACTTCCAACAAATTCTTCAAATTTTGATTACTTCAACCTCCAAGATTCAATTAGGCTAATAATCCCTAGTCAAATATATAACTTTTTTCAAATAAGTGTTTGAGACTTAATTAAGACATATAGTACGTAAATATGTAATCATTATTTTTTTCATATTTCATGTATAGATTTTTCTCCATTAAGTTTCTAAATGGAACTTGAAGTGAGTTTTAGACCGATAACTCTCAAGTCAGATGATCATAGAGTACCAGATTTTTAGATACCCTTGCGGACTTAATCATTCGAGTTATAAAGGCTACGATGAGACGTTTCACATTGAGATAACTTTTTGTCTCTCTTTTCTTCCCCACCTTTTTTTGCCATGAATAGTGTAATACACCTCATTAAACACTCATTCTAAAAAACCGGTCCCTAAAGTAAGATTTTCACCTAATTTTCATCACATTGGCCTTGGACAATTCACTCAAAAATTTACAAGCATGGAATTCATATTCATATCCATGTCTCCATACATTAGTAAAATCACTCCCCCCAACTAATCTAAATTTGATCAAAGAATGTTTATTGTAGTAATTTTTGGGTTTAGCATCTAAATTCTACTATTTCAACCTATCAAGCATATGAATCAATCTATTACTTTATGATGCTAAACTTAATTCATGTGCGCAAATAGTATTTACATGGATAAAAATCAATTAATTTAAGTATGTAATATATCAGAAGTTCTTAAATTAATATAGAATTCCTTATATATTCATCATCAAGGCTACCTAACCCACACAAGCACACGATAAGCAAGAAAATCTTTTTGTTTTATTATAATTTTTTAATTTTAATGAAGCAACAAACATACAATTACGCGCAAAAACTAAAAACAATATTTTTTCACCCACAAACTTAAAGTGGAAATTGTCCTCAATGTCTAAAAATCTAGTATAGCCACATATAGGGGTGGAGAAGAAAGAAAGGAAGAAGGTACTTCCCAGATTTTCTATTTGATATTTGAGGTAACTTATTAGATCAATTCATTCCATTTTTTTCTAAATTACCTTCTGCTTGATATCCATGTACCTTTGAAAAATGAAAGAAAACAAATATAAGAGTTAAAAGGCAGTTTAAAAGTAATACGGTGGCGTGTATTTTAACCAACTTTTTTTACGTCACTTTGAAAAATATGACACATATCTTTCCTACTTTTTTTACTTAAATATATGATTTTCTTTTAATATGCTTAATATCGATATGATGGCCTTCTTTATTGAAACAAAAAAAAAAATGCCTAAAACTAATGCACATTAATAGACTATTTGTAATGTAAATACAAAAAATAAATAAAGGGTACGAAATTGAGTTGCTTCCCAATAAATGCTTAATTTAAAGTCTTTAGCTACACTTTAGCATAAGTACTTTATGGCACTTTGAATATGGCTTTGGAGGTCTTGATTAACTCGCTCAATTTGACTTTGTTTCATATTTTCCATATTTCATTCGTCTTCCAAAATCGTACTTGCTCTTTTGAATACAGTGTAAATTGTCTAAATTACCCGATTCGAACTCAACTAATAATACTTCAATTTCCTTGACGACTTTAATCACAAAATCAATGAAGTTGAAGGTTTGCATGCTAATCCCATCTTCTTTGAATGCTACTAATTCATTTGGCTCCTTCATGATTAATTTATTCGTTTCACATGTTCTTCTTTTTTAGTTTGTTCATCGAGTTGAATAATGAAGAGATCCTTAATTGGCATGTTATTTGGCTCGTCTGAAATTACTTGATCTGAAATTGGCATATGGACATTCGAATATAACTTTCCTTACTTCCTCTGGAGTTGCCAATAACAAATAATTTTTAGTATAATGCAATGCATCACAATATTCACAAATCGGTCAATCTCCCTATAAATAATAGATTTGATATTTAGTCTCTATGAGAAGCCATCATTATCAAATACAATAGGATGATTATATCCCCCACTTTTTAAATTCTTGTCTGAAGAGGAATTATCCAAAGAGTATGTCACCTTCATTTAAGTCGGGATCAATCATTGTGAATTTTTGACATCTTTCTTCTTTTATTCATGTCAATGGAGCAAAGAAAAACAAGTAGATAAATTGAAAAAAAAAAAATCTAACGAAAGCAAGAAATAATAAAATCAATATTAAATAAAATTAATCCCTGGTAGCGACACCAAAAAATTGTTGTCAATTTTTATATCTTACAAGTGTATAGATCGTAACAAATAATATAATGAACCATTGAGTCCGGATATCGTTCCCACGAGAACTACTAAATTATTCTTGACTTTAATTTGATAAAAAAATAATGCGGTTTGTGATTGGTGTCTAAAATATTCTAACTAAACTAAATTATCTAACATACACAATTTATCGAATTTGGGTTTTAAAAGTATAAATGTAGATGCTAAGAATTATAATTTTACCTATGGATCCCCTCTAATTCATCAGTCAAGATTCGCTACTATTGTAGTGTTTGGTCAAATTCTTCAGAAGTATTCAAATTACACCTCTCAAATTCTCATTTAGTTTATTTAACTAATTCAATTTCATATATTTATGTGAATCACTCTTAGTTAAACAAAATATTAGTTCTAAGAATTCATTTAATGACCGCAATAATTAGTATATGTATCTATACACGTTATACTAAATTACCAAATTTTACTATGTAGTCTAGATCTAAAACTCACCTCTCGATTCGTAATAGATTCAGAAAACCACTGTATAATTGGCCAAAGAATTCAAAACATTAAATTTATGAATAAAATCAACACATATGCATTCAAAGAACTAGAATCTTGAATAAAAGAAATAAAGGGTCACACATGGATTACATTGTTTTCCATAACTATGAATTTAGCTACTCATAATGATGAAAGACAAATAAAAAGTATAGAATTCATAATCGAATTTTGAAATCTTGATCATGGGAAGAATTGGATCTTGCACCAAGAATCTTCTTCAACCTCAAAATTTTTCAAACCCTAGCTTTTGCTCTTTGATCTTGATGATTATGTATTTTTCTCTCCCTCCCCCGCCCAAATTGTGTTATCTAGAGTTGCATCTATGTCTTCTTCAAGTTTTGGAAGAGTTTTAATTGAATTGGAATTTTAAAAAGTTGAATTGCACTTGAAAACCCAATTTTGCAATAGGCGGCACCTATGCGCTATGTAGTGGCACCGCGAATCTGGTCTTTTTCCCCGAGAGAGGGCACCTCGCGCTAACTTGGTTGCACGAGCTGCTCCCACTATTTTTGTCATAACTTTCGATATCCAATTAAAGCGAATCAAAATGAGTTAGAAAGATAACTGAAAGGGTTAAAACTTTGCTATAGATAGCTTTTTTCTAATTCGAACGTTTATTATATCAAAAACGGGTCTCAATCTCTTGCTAAAAATCTTGAACATATCTGTGCGATTGAAATTTGATTTGGTAAAATATTTTGATCATATTTCACTTCTTTTTTACTTCTAATTGACCTAGCATTCTCGAATCTATATCGTGAGATTCGACACAACTTTTGAGTATTATACTGTAGTCCCCAAACTTTGGATCAAGCCATTTTTCACCAATTTTTTTTCTTTTTGCTTTCGATTCAACTTCCTTTCATCGAGTTTCACCTAATAAACGAAATATACAATAAATTAGGCTATAAATGTTCAAAAGAACTATTGAATGTCGATATTTTTAGGTCCAAATAAGTGTATAAAATACCCTTATCATGTCCCAATCGTGACACTAGAAGTGTTGAGTCCATTATTGCTAAATTTTTGGAGAATGATTTTGGTGATAGTGGGAGATACTTTAAAGGAAATTTTCATTGAGCCGAATCAATTTGTAGTTCCAGTTCCTATTGTTGGGATTGTTAATGAAATACCTAGGTACCAAGAGAAACTTCTGGATCCTTCTCCAACAACGACTGAGTCAGTTTCTGAGCCTAAACGAAGTTCATAAAAGGAAAAGAAGGTCTACATTACCCAATGATTACACTACATATATATTGGAGAGTGATTTTAATATTGTGCATATTATTGATCATGTTACTTTTAATCAAGCATTGACAAGTCCTGAGTCACATAAATGGACAAATGTTATGGAAGATGAAATGCATTCTATGGAACAAAATAAAGTTTGGGAACTTGTTGAACTTCCTCCAGATGCTAACGCCATAGATAACAAGTGGATCTTCAAAATCAAATTGGAGGAATGTTGAACAAAAGAAAGTAAGATTGGTTGCAAAAAAGGTTCACTCAGCGAGAGGACATTGACTACAATGAAACCTTCTCACCCGTTTTGTCCAAAGATTCTTTCCGAATTATCATGGCACTTGTGGCACACTTAATTTGGAGGTTTATCGGATGTATGTTAAGACGGCCTTTTTGAATGGAGACCTAAGGTTTGCATGAGACAATCTAAAAGTTTTGTTATGAAGGGAAAAGAAAACTTGGTATGTAAGTTAAACAAATCCTTATATGGCCTCAAGCAAGCTTCTCAATAATGGTATTTGAAGTTTGACGAGGTTCTAACTTCTCTTGATTTTGTTGAAAATGCAGTTGATCAATGCATTTATCTCAAGAAAAATGAGAGAAATTTTATTTTTCTTGTCCTATATGTTGAAGACATTTTGTTTGCTAGTAATGACTTGGGGTTACTTCATGAGGCAAAAAATGTTATCTGCTAATTTTGAGATGAAAGATCTTTGAGAAGCTTCTTATGTACTTGACATTGAAATATNTTGGTATGTAAGTTAAACAAATCCTTATATGGCCTCAAGCAAGCTTCTCAATAATGGTATTTGAAGTTTGACGAGGTTCTAACTTCTCTTGATTTTGTTGAAAATGCAGTTGATCAATGCATTTATCTCAAGAAAAATGAGAGAAATTTTATTTTTCTTGTCCTATATGTTGAAGACATTTTGTTTGCTAGTAATGACTTGGGGTTACTTCATGAGGCAAAAAATGTTATCTGCTAATTTTGAGATGAAAGATCTTTGAGAAGCTTCTTATGTACTTGACATTGAAATATATCGTGATAGAAATCGTGGCTTATTGGGACTTTCTCAGAAGGCTTATATGCAACACGTTCTAGAAAGGTTTAATATGGAGAATTGTGTACCTAGTGATGTACATATCATAAAAGGGAATAAGTTTAACAAAGCTCAATGTACAATGAATGAACTAGAAAGGGAATCTATGAAGATGATACTATATGCTAATATTGTAGAGAGCTATGTATGTTCAAGTTTGCACTAGACCGAATATAGCTTACGCTAAGTGTTCTTAGTGGGTTTCAGTCGAGTCCAGGACAAGAGCATTGGAAAGCGGCTGAGAAAGTTATCAGATACTTGAAGAAAATTGAAGGTTACATACTTACTTTCCAACATTCAAATCACCTTGAGGTGGTAGACTACTCAGATTTTGATTTTTCTGGATGTCAAGATAATTTGAAATCAACCTCAGGTTATATTTTCCTGTTTGCTGGTGATGCTATCTCTTAGAAAAGTGTTAAGAAGATTCTAGTGGCATCTTCTATGTTAAGAAGATTCTAGTGGCATCTTCTACTATGCAGACTGAATTTGTGGTATGTTATAGAGCTACAGTCCAAGCTGTTTGGTTAAGAAATTTTATTTTTGGGCTGAAAGTTGTTGATTCCATCTGGAGACCAATTACTATTTGTCGTGATAATAGCGCGACGGTGTTCTTTTCTATAAATAATAAAAGTTTTGGTGGGTGAAAGCACATTGACATCAAGTATTTGGTGGTTAAAGACAAAGTTAAAGAAGGGTGGATGAAAATAGAGCATATCAATATAGAGGTAATGATTGCTGATCATTTGACTAGGGGACTTGCTCCAAAAGTTTTTAAGATACATATTGCTAATATGGGTATTGTGGAAACTTTTGATATTTTTGGTTAGTGGGAGTTATTTTTGTAAAAGAACTGCGTTTTGGCTTAATCCCTTCACGAGGTATGTAGGCAACCCATATGTTTTTCTGATACAACTCCTTTCAATAATAAATTATATTTTCCCATGTCCATAAATTATTTTTGAGCATGCATTTGGCTTATGTCTTTTATTATGATATTATTATGATCTCGGGATATAATGAATAAAGACATAAGATGAGTCTCTTTTAGAGACACGTGGCTTTATTTTGATTTGAAGCATTATGAGGACCAATAAGAGTTAGCACATTTTTTATCATATTTTGTGCTAAATTCATAATACATACTACCACATTGGTTGGAGGATGGGAATCCATGTCTTTAAGGATGTTAGCATTTGTAGTTGTGAAGTGGTCTTACATCATTTAAATGGTGTAACGACTTCCATGTTCAATATTTTCTAAGGTGTTATCATTGAAGCTATATATCTTTGGCCACCTATGTAGTCTAACCTGAGAGTCAAAAAGTTTTTTTTTCTAATTATTATACCAATCAAATGTTCACCCAAGTGGGAAAATGTTAGAATAATTTCAAAATATGGGTTTCTCATTTGATTGCAAATTTTATGTTTTATAAAACTGGTTAGATACATAGGTCATAATGTTACTATGGTTAAGCCCTGTAAGTGGAGTAATCACTTAGGTTTTTTTACACCTTAGTTATATAGGGTTATATCATATGCAATGTGGTAATTTAAATATGTGAGCCTGAACCCAAATTAGAGTTTAGGTCATTAATGGGAGAGCTGAATAAGTTTCTATATAATAGGTTAAGTCCCCTCTCCTCTCCATATGTTTTATTGATTTCTCACATTGACGGCTAATACTTTTATGAAGAGCAGGAAAATGAAGATCTAGCTGCTAATATTTGCATTCAATATGTCTTATAGCTACATTCTTGAACTATGAATTTAGAATTGTGATCCTTGTTTCTTGGCATGATAATTATTATATTCAACACTTCCTTCATTTCTATCCTTTCTTCATGTGTGTTTTGCTCTTAATATGTGATTTATTTAGGAGTTAATTAAGTTTAATGCAGTAATCCCAATCCTTTTAAAACACTAACATAAAATCAACTTTTGATTTAATTGGTAGCAACGATCCCCCAACAATAAGCTACTCACTCAGTCCCACAAAAACAATGTTTTGCTTTATTACATCAATCAAATGTTTGTCCAAGTGGGAGAATGTTATAATAATTTCAAAATATGGGCTTCTCATTTGATTGCAAATTTTATAAAACAGCTTAGATATATAGCTCATAATGATATTATGTTAAACCCAATATGTTGAGCGGTCACTTGGGCTCTTTTACATGGTTATATCATATATAATGTGGTAATTTAAGTATGTGGGCTTGAACCCAAATTAGGGTTTAAGTCATTGATGGAAGGGTTCAATAAGTTTCTATATAAAGTCACCTCTCCTCTCCTCTCCTCTCCATATATTTTATTGGTTTCTCCCATTGACAGCTAATACTTTTGTGAAGAGTAGGGAGATGAAGATCTAGCTTTTAATATTTGCAATCAAGATGTCTTACAGATACATCTTTTGAACTATGAATTTAAATTGTGATTCTTGTTTCTTGGCATGATAATTATTATATTCAACACTTCATCCTTTCTATCATTTCTTCATGCGTGTTTTGTTCTTAATTATGGTGATTTATTTAGGAGTTAATTAATTAAGTTTAATGCAGGAAACTCATTCCTTTTAAAACACTACCATAAAATCAGGGACAGCCCTGGCCCAAGGCAAATAAGGACATTGCCTTGGGCTTCACGTTTTAAGTGGCCTCTAATAAACAAAAGCCCAAAAATGCCCCAATCTAAAACCCCTCAAATTCCTTGAAGCAGAGAATAATTAACCGTCTTCTTCTCGACTTCTCCGACCGTATCTCTCCAAATTCCAATCATCTTCCAAACGGCTAAACCCCTCAAATTCCTTAAACGATTCATATTTGTCATTGAACCCTTGCTGAAAATCTGAAGTACCAGTTATCTTTTCTTCATTATCTTTTCGTCAATCTCGTTTTGTGATTTCACTGATTTGTTTTTTTGGGATGGAAGAGCAATCAGCAATGATTTGTAGAAAATGAAGACTGAAGAGGTTAACTCTCCATTTTGATTTTTCTATTATAAATTCTTTTGCCACTTGCTCGATCATGTGTTTGTGCGCCCTAGCGTTTATACCTACTATATATTGTATTATCATGGAGGGGTAAGCGTTGATTTCACTGTCAGACAAGAACCACTTAGTGTTGCTTGGACGTGGACTACAGGATTTGGGGTTAGATATCAATCACACTCAGAAACTTTATCCGTATGTGTTTGCTTTTGGCTTTTGCATTCTCAATTGATGTGTTATACTGAGAAAGGGAAAATAAAGCTTTTCTTGTGATTGATTTTTATTAAAAATGTTTGTTTAGAATTCTCGTCATTAATGATTGTCCAAAATTGGATAGAATATTACAAGATTTTATCTTAGTAATTTCTGTTTGGACTTTTATTGTGCCGGGATTATCGGTTTCTGTAATAATATTCTAAAATTGAGAGAAAGAAGTTGCAGTCCTCAAGCTTGCAAGAGGGGTCCTCCAAGAAGTCCCTGGCTAATTTCCACCAGGTAATTTTTTTTGCTTTTTCATAATGATGGGCCCTTTTTTTCATTTTCCGTTGATTCCATTTTGATCTGAGCCATATAATGCATCTAAATGGTTGAATACTGTGAAGAATCTAGTTGTCATGGGAAATAGATTCGTGAGAGTTTTTGGGAGCAGGTATTTTATTCCTGAGGGATGAATGGTCATTTTATACATAAAGACACTATATGAGAATGTTTGATAACCAATATAGTACATTGGCATTCATCCACTTGAATAGAAGCAAAAATCCCATTAATTTGCTGTAATATTTTTTTTATCCCTTTAGTTATTTGTTCAATGGGGACTTTGTTCTTATTATCTGATACTACATATTTGCATGTCATTTATCATTGTTGAATCCTTTCTTTGAAGAAATTTGAGAATTTTTAATTCAGACACATCAATCAGGTTCTACAGCTCTTTGCTTATAATTATGTCTACAAAAAATTTGAATCTGGACGTACCAAAAGAAAAAGGAAAGAAAATGTTGAAAATTGATTAAATCTCAAGACATATTCATTGAAGAAGATGGGAGCACCTGATAAGTTTTTTAGTAGTAATAAATGAACACATAACGAAGACGTAGTCATTGAAGAAGAGTTTAATGAGAATAATAACATAAATAATACATTTGAAGAAAAACATTATTTGATGAATGAAGAGGTATCTACTGACAGAGATAATGTAATTTTTCCATTGACCTTATTGATCCAGCAAATTGGGGAAATGTGAATATGAATTTAAGAGATTTAATTGTAATGAGAGGCCATGTAAGAGAAAATTATGTGATTTTTCCGAAAGATGTAGCAAATCGACACTTCTCATTTAGACATTATGTTCTACGATTACCTAATGAAGAGAAGTATGATAGAAAATGGTTGATATATTCAAAAAGTATGGATAAAGTATTTTGCTTTTGTTGTAAGCTATTCAAGAATGGGGGGATCAGAACTCAATGGCACATGATGAAGTAAATGATTGGAAAAATATTTGTGAAAAAATTAAAATGCATGAAATAAGTTGTGACCACATCAATAACATAAGTAGATGGGTTGAAATAAAATTAAGATTTGAAATAGTAAAAAAATTAAAGATAATTTAGCATTTCGTGGAGATAATGAGAAGATATACCAAGAAAATAATGGTATTTTCTTAAGTATAATTCAAACTATTACTGAGTTTAATCCCATAATGCAAGAGCGTGTTTGTTGAATCCAAAATAAAGAAATTCATTAGCATTATTTAGGACACAAAACTCAGAATGAGTTAATACTTATGCTAGCAGGTGAGATAAAAAAAATCATTAAGAAATTCAAAAATTCTAAATATTTTTCTGTTATACTTGACTGCACTCCAGATACGAGGCACCAAAAACAAATGTCTATAATATTGAGATGTGTAGATATTTCATCAAGTCCAGTGAAGGTTGAAGAATTCTTTTTAGGGTTTTTATTGGTGGATAATACATATGGAAAGAGACTTTTTTATGAACTTATGGGTGCTTTGAATAATCTAGAACTTGATATTGATGATATAAGGGGTCAATGCTATGATAATGGTGCTAACATGAAAGGAAAACATAAGGGAGTCGAAAATAGACTATTACAACTAAATC